>JANJYP010030316.1:0-17019 GCA_024605115.1 Rastrelliger brachysoma
GTAATTGTACTTTGGTTTCAGCTGTACTATGTTGTTGTGTTACTATGGTGCCGCATTACCAGCCGCAGTCAGCAGTGTGATGTTGCAGGCGCCGACAAATTCCAGTGTGAGAGTGTGACGATAATACAGTATTGTCCTCTTACATAATATGACTTAATCCTGTTGGTGCAAAGGAATTATCTTGTGTCTAGTTTTGTCCTTGAATCTCGAAGTGTTTAAAATCGAACTCCTTAAAATGTGCAATGTGCTAAAAATCAGTGTCTGTGTGAGGTTTTAAATCTATGAGACTGATGGTGCCACAATGCAGAGCGGCTAAACAGTTGGCATTGTCCCTTAATATACAGCACAGTATGTAAGTTTTAGCTTGTCTGTTTAGGTTTAAACTAAACTGTCCCTTTCTTTCTTTATCCCAGTTTGTACAAATACATAAATCATCACTTGAAGGAGCGATGATTAAAAGCATAACAATGTAAGACGCATCAATTTTCTAATCTTCTTAACTCTTGGCAAGAAAGATTAAGCATATTTCCCAAACTATTTAACGGCTTATTTCAGTTACTGGATCTTTCCTTTTGACTGTTGTTTATTTTTATTATATCAGTGTTTTTATGTATGAACATGACAGTTCCCAGCAGCTGCAGTTTATAACATTTTTTTAAATGTCTGAATTCCTTGGAAAAAACTCAGTAATTGTTTTTGTCACTGCCTGCTAGAATTCAATCTAAAAAAAAGATACTTGGCTGCATGTGTTTTGCAATATGACAACTTTAATTCTTTTTCCAGAGGGAGGGAGCTTCCTGATTTGTACTTGGTTTATGTTACTAAGAACTGCTTCCCTGAAAAAGTCCTTAACTTTTAGACCAAGGCAACTATGAAATGAAGTATGAGGAGAATGGATTAGAATGCAATGAGAAACCCTGACAAGAAGTAATAAAACATTTTTCCTCTCTAACAATTTAATTATTTTGGTTTGAACGATATCAATTTTACATAGCAGAATTTGAGGTTTAATGTTTTGCCTGTTAAAAAATGCTGCATAGTGTTTTGTATTCAGAAAGTAAATAAGTTTTCTGCTCTGTTACGGCAAAGGTGACTGGATCTGTGGCCTAATTCCAGCTGACCTGTGTGTCCGGCTGTCTTCAAAAGGGTGACAGCTGTGGAATGCTCAGTTTCTATATGAGGGGCGTGTCTGCAAGACTTAGAAATGTGGCTGATAAGAAAGAGAGATACCAGATTAACTATCGTAGATGTTTGATTTGGAACGAAGACAGTGGTGTTATTTGGAAACACTTTAAACTTCAGTAGACTACTAATGGGTATACAGTAAGGAATATGGATGAAGCATAGATGTGACTGCACAGCTTATGCAATGCAGTTTTCACACCTACAGCTAAACTCCATCTGTTCTCCTCCGGTATGTGGGCAAACTGGTGGCTCCAACAGCTGTGCTGTGACTACCAAATAGTTGGACTGGGAGTTATTGCACCACACAGGACGCCACATCAGCACTGGACATGCTGGTTGTATTTAATATGTTTTGAATCCTTACTTGTACAGTTTGTGTTCAATTTTTGTAGTTTGTATGAATACCACTGGAGGTCAGCAGTACTCTGAATACAACAATCCTCTAAAATCTTCATCTCACAAATTATTGTCTGGTCTCCTAAGACTTACAATTACAATGGACACACCCCGATCTGAGTAGTTACTACTCACTGAAGTTACTAAATACTGTACTTAAGTATTTTTTAAAAGCACTTCCCACTACATTTTCCAGGAAATATTGGGCTTTTTACTCCATTACAATTTTTAGTTACTTTTCAGAATATAGTTTTACATGAAATAATATTAGGTTTTAAAAGAAAAAAAGTTCAACGTAAACCAGTACTTGTAACCTTGGTTCCCCCTGTCTCCTTATCATGCTGCATTATTAGTTCCATCAAATAGATAAATACCCAAAGGGATAGAACTCATGACTTTTCACTGAAATACACAACTGGAAATATCATCCTAATGTGTGAGCTTTGTATTCTTTCAGTCACAGTGGCAAATTTTCTGTAAAATGACAGCTTTTACTTTTAAATAGGCCTAAGTATGGTACATATAAGTGACACTGCTTCTGTACATTGATCTTAAATGCAAAAATATTACTTGTAATGAAGTCATTTTACATTGTGGAGTGGCTACTTTCATTTTAGTACAGGATCTGAATATTTGTTCCAACACTGGGTCTAAGAGCAACTGTACTATTCTTTCTTCAGAAATAGCAGAGAGAACCAAATTCATTTTTAGCAAAGAGACTTTTTTTATTATTGATACTGTATTTTAGAAGTGCAGCTGGGTAAATACAGTAGATAGCCCACACATCCATACTGTATTTACACATGACAGATGTATGAAAATATTCCCCAACACTTGGAGGATCAGGAAACCATTAGCATGGATCACAGGTAGTTGTGATCGGAGCAGATACCACTTATGACCTTTATTTGTCTCCCTCAGTGCTGTGAAGATTCAAAGTCAAGCTCAGCTGTTGGTTTCACGGGAGGATTTAGGGTATATAAGCATGAAAGAAAGGATTTTTTGTGTGTGTGTGTGTGTGTGTGTGTGTGTGTGTGTGTGTGTGTGTGTGTGTGTGTGTGTGTGTGTGTGTGTGTGTGTGTGTAACAATTATTTAATTTTGACTCCCACCAATAAAAATTATAAAAAGAATCGTTAACCAAAGACATGATCTGGATGGAGTTGCTGACCCTGCTTACTTCCAGGATAATGAAAATAGATTTGTTTTCCTTTTCACTGCTATCATCATCACCATTGATGATGTATAATTTCCCCCTCGTAATCGTGCTTATCGAATAAGATTATATGCCATAATGCATATTGGAAAACTGCTTCATAAATCTTACACGTTGACATTTCCATTCTCATCTTATGTATCCCTATGAGCTGAAATATTCTTTCATCTACATTTTTGAAATGTCAAATGATATACTTATCTGCAACAAAAGTAGTGTAAACTTTCTTCTTTTGTTGCGGTTATTTGAATCCATATGCTTGGTGTTAACATGAAATTAAATTACTCCCTCTGATGTGTAAGGGTTGCTAGTTCTGCCAATCTCACTGAGGGTCAATACTCCTGTCTGTAGTTCTTTTTTTCACTAAGACAATGCCAAATAATGTGGAAGCTGCTTATAATAAAAAAAGTCAGTTGTTCTTCCCTGGGAAAAATAGAGGAGAACAAACTACAAAATTGACTTATTACTGAACTATCAGCANAAAAATAGAGAACAAACTACAAAATTGACTTATTACTGAACTATCAGCAGAAAATGAGGACCCAAACACAGTAAGCAGAGAGGAGATTGAAGCATTTTCACTTTTCTGAGTCATACAGAAAGTTTCAGGCAAACAGGAACCAAAGAAAAACAAAAATCAGTCTTGGAGCTCGGTTGTGAAGGGATGTAAGGACACCTTCAGACTGACGAGCTGATTGAGCAGGGCTGATGGCTGATTAGAGGCAGCTGTGACGACTAAGCTCACATCCAGGAAGACACGAAGTAATCTCTGGTGGATCAACAAGTTGACAGGGATGAATACTCGGAGGTACTCGTCTATTGTGACAGTTAGATCCGCTTGCTTGTCCTCTGTGAAGATGACATTATATTTTATATTTTTTAAAAGAAATGTTGAGTGAACTATTTTATGTCTTTTTTTAAGGTGAAAAAACCTCATTCTAATAGATCAGTTCTTATCAGTTATCCCAGATAACTGATAAGAGATTAAAGAGGATAAAACACAGCAGTCATTCAGCTGACACTACCAAATTGCCACTTTGGGTAATCCTGAGACCAAACACAAGTCCACATTAATCAGGAAACCACAAAATACAAAATATCTTTAACTTTTTGCAGTAGCACACCAGCTTAGTGAGGTGCTGCATTTTCCCTCAGCTTCTTAATTACTGGATGGACTGGGGTGAATTTTAATGCAGACATTCATGTCCTTCTGAACTGGTAACTAATTCAGTTGGTGCTCATCTCAGCTTATCTCAGCTGTCTCTGGAGAGCAAAAGTGAGTGTAATCAGAGACAGTGATATGGCATGCTTTAAGAGTCATATCACTAATCTCACAAGATCAGCTAGTATTTTCTATCTAAAACATTTAAAAATGAAGAGGGCTTCTATCAAACTCAGACTCTGGGAAGTTAATGCATGCAAGACAAGCACCTCCAAAATCAGCTGTAGAGTTAATTAAATATGTGGTTGAACTCATTCTCACCAGAGCTTAAGAGTTTGAACATGTTACACATTTTCTTAGATCTGCATGTTAGCTTTGCAGTAGATTTTAAAATTCCACTGTTGTGTACAAAACTCTAAACAGTCTTGCATATCGGGGTGTAAAAAAACATGCTAATGAGGTACAAGCCAGCAAAAGCTCAAAGCACCCATAGTCTGTGGTTTTTATATCATCCCTCATATTAAGGGAGGCTGCTTTTTGTATACCACACTTTTCACAACAGGTCATGGCTAACTTCATAGTGTTTGTGTGTGTGTGTGTGGTAAACTATTGCCCTTTGTATGAAGTGTGCTATACAAATAAAAGCTGATTATACTAAAAAGCCCTACCTATGGAGATTTTTATAATGTTAATCCACTGACTTGATTAATCATCTCCTTCCACTTTGCTTCAGTTTTGGTTTGTTAGTTTTTTTTGTTTTTTTACTTTGGGAAATATGTTTTGTCGCTTTCTTACTGAGATTTAGATGACAACCCTGCATTAAACCACAGAGCCTATTGATA
Source organism: Rastrelliger brachysoma (assembly GCA_024605115.1). Classification (NCBI taxonomy): domain Eukaryota; kingdom Metazoa; phylum Chordata; class Actinopteri; order Scombriformes; family Scombridae; genus Rastrelliger; species Rastrelliger brachysoma. The sequence goes on from JANJYP010030316.1 coordinate 4,800, forward strand.
ATTTTTACAATGAAATAGTATTGCTATTTGTTTTTGTTTGTCTTGTGGACAGACTGACAGAGAATGAATTAAAGGAACAGTTCGCCAAAAATGAATTTCAGTCATTATCGACTCACCCTGATGCTGATGAAATAGATTTTTAGTCCTCAAAGTGCAACTGGAGACGCAGAGATGGGGGTTAGGTTGGGGGGGGTGGTCGCTGTCTACCAAAATCCACATGAGTTGCTGGCACCTGGTACAAAAAGTTACATAAAAGTACACAAAAACTTTGTAATATTCCTCCATACTGCTTGTTCAATGCAATCCACTTGTCCTGAAGAGGTAACCAACATCATATAGTACATTTTTATAGCATAAACAGTCCTACATTATGTTTACCCTGGGGTGCGCTCACATGATTCATGCGAGCTTGCGCTTGCACTATAAGCCATGGCAGATGCCCACTAGTATGTACATCCTGGTGTGAACGTCCAAGTCACACATAAACACAACCAGCACTAGTGATTTGAACCTTTGACAGAAAAAAGAAAAAATGTCCAAAGTGTACCTGTGGCAAGTTCTAATTGCGCAGGCTCCATAGTGGGTGTACATGCGAGCGTGCCTCAAGACGGGCTCTCGTAGTAACTGTTTAGGTTATAAAAATGCACTAAATAACGTTGTTTTGAGTAAACTTTGGACATTTCCACTCAGGACACATGGATTGCATCGGATTAGCTGTATGGAGAAATATTGCAAAGATTTGTGTACTTTTCTTGTCAGGCGCAATTGACTGTCATTATGTGGATTTCCGTACAGGACGAAACCCCTCTGGGTCTCCAGCTGCACTTTGATGAATAAAAAACTACACCGAATTTTTCATCAGCATGAGGGTGAGTCAATAATGACTGAATTTAATTTTTGGGTGAACTTTTCTTTTAAGGCTTTTTACAATCAACAACATGATGTAATAGTTATTTCAGCATCCTTTTGACCAGTTAATTATCATTAAATCCCAACAAAACCCAAGTTTATTTACACTCAAAGCTGTTCTGAACAGAGCTGCTTATACAGGATGGTATACATTTTTATTAACAGAAAACTGTGTTAAATGGTGGAAAATGTAGCCTAGCCTATATCATGTCCTCTTTGAGTATTCTAATTAGTTAGCTTCAGGTGCCATTTTGTTACCTTTAGACAGTCAGACAAGCTGTTTAGCATTATACATGCTAAACTAAATCTAAAGCAGCTAGCTGCTGGTTGTGGCTTTATATTATCCACAGTGACAGCCTCAGGGTCTGTCCTGTCTTTATTGTGTTTTCACAAAGACTTTAGGAAACGGATGTGTGGAATACCATTGCATTATTTAAGCAATATGTGTGATCTATTTTTTCTCTCGCTCAACAAGAAGTTGAATTATTTTATTACCACAAATTTGGAGCAGTTCCTTTAAACTTTTTGTTTTCAAAGTATTTATTATTCAGATCATCCAGCCAGTCTTGATAGCTGGCTGAATCTGTAGAGCACAGTACATCCCGGAAACCCATCCACATAAACTCATCTGAAAGTTTTACTGGTTTATCTCAACATTAGTGCTCATGCACATTCATTCATGCAAAAAAATGTAGCGGACAACAGACAGCAGGGGTTACTATAATGACCTTGAGCAAATTGTTTGTGCAGATATATATCATAATGTCTTGATATAAATAGTCCTGGAATGTGTTCCATCTAACTGTGTAAACCATTAGGACATAATGACTCCAATATATCCCCCTAATTGGCTACCTTCTAATTTAATCAAAGCCTAATTTACCCTTTTCATCACTTCTCTCCCTGTCCAGTCATGTCTCTACCCTTCCTCTACTGTTCAACTCTCATCTGGATTTAAATTAGTTTCCACCATCATTTGTGTTAAAAACCAGGTGAGGCCAGGATACACTGATGAAGTAGCATTCAACTGACCCCTATCCATGGCAAATTGAAATCGATGGGGAATAAATAAAAAGTAATGGTAGGCTGAATCCACAAAAGAGAAATCATTATTCGTAAGGTTAATATCTGCAACCTCCCTTGTAGTTAAATATGTATATGTGTGTCCACTTTGCAGAGTAAATCATATGGTTATTGTACTGTAAAATAATTTACATTGGAGCAGATATTAATTTCACAACGCGTCTATATTCATCTGAAAAGGCCAGAATTTTACGGAGGGTTTTCACGTGGCAACTAATCAGAACCAAGGACAGCGCCAGATTGCGCCTGGGCACTGCGTCAGGGCGCCTTTAAAGGTTGGAGAGCTGGAGATGCGCAAAGAACATCTCAGAGCAACACTACAAGCTGAGGAGCTCTGTCGCCTATCAGGGATGCACAGCAACATGTCTGTTATTTGGTGTTAATAAAAAAAAAGCCTGCTTGTCAAATTTGTGTTATTGTTAAAATAACACAGAAGCTGGTGCAAGAACCTAAAATCAATTTTCCATAACTTTTCCCAACAAATGAAGTATTTGGATCTAGAAATGACGTTAATGGACATCCTCGGCATCCTGGATTAAAGGTAAAATGTCTGGAGAATTGACCGACACTAATTACGAAGGATCAGCAGGGATTGTTTTTGCTGAATCTTTCAACTTTAGCTGCATTTTCAGCACTACCAACCGCTCATACGGAGATGACTTCCAGCCGTCAGACTTTGACAAAACTGATTTTGTGGGCGCTGCTGTCGTGAGGATTGTCATTTCTGTCATTTATTCGCTGGTTTGTGCGCTCGGTTTGGTTGGGAACTTATTGGTCCTGTACCTCATGAAGTCTAAACAAGTGTGGAAAAAATCTTCAATCAATCTTTTCGTAACTTCTTTGGCGGTGACGGACTTCCAGTTCGTCCTAACTCTGCCGTTTTGGGCGGTGGAAAACGCGCTGGACTTCACTTGGCTTTTCGGCAAAGCCATGTGCAAGATAGTCTCCTATGTGACAGCTATGAACATGTATGCTAGTGTGTTTTTTCTGACTGCTATGAGCGTGGCGAGGTACTGGTCGCTCGCCTCTGCGCTGAAGGGCAGGCGGCGGCGGCCACTGAGCTGCTCTGCGCGGTGCGTCACCGTGTTCATCTGGATCGCCGCCGTCTCCGCTGCGCTGCCTCACGCAGTTTTCTCCACTACAGTCACAGTTTCCAACGAGGACCTATGCCTTGTCAAATTCCCGGAGAGCAACGGAACTGCGCAGTTTTGGTTGGGGCTTTATCACTCTCAAAAAGTGCTGCTGGGTTTTGTGGTGCCGTTGGGAATCATATCAGCCTGTTATCTGCTCCTGTTGCGCTTCATTACCTCCAAAAACATCAACACCTCCAGCGCCAAAAGACGCGCCAAGGTCACCAAGTCAGTCACCATCGTGGTCTTATCATTTTTCCTCTGCTGGCTGCCCAACCAGGCGCTGACAGCTTGGGGCATTCTTATAAAACTCAACGTGGTGCATTTCAGTTACGAGTACTACACCACGCAGGTATACGTCTTCCCCGTGTCCGTGTGCCTGGCGCACTCTAACAGCTGCCTGAATCCCATCCTCTACTGCCTGATGAGGAGAGAGTTCAGGAAAGCACTGAAAAAACTCTTCTGGCGCATGACTTCGCCGACTCAGACCACGATAAGGCCGATCACAGCCAGCACAAAACCAGAGCTGGAGCAAGGGCGCGTCCTGGTCCCGGCCAGCGCCCCCGTGGCGCCTGCTGTGTTGTTTTATCCACCGGGGGCAGTTATGTAGAAAAACGAGATCTGACTCAAAACAGCGCTTCATAGTTTAAAGTGCCAAGAAAAGAGACTGAGTTATCTGTGATTATATTTATATGCATCAAATCTACACCATTTGCACTATTGTATTGATCATGTATTGTCATTAAAGCTGTACCTCAAATGGGATTACATTATGCGATCTATACATACCAGTTCGTCACTTTGATATCTGTCAGTGATCAGTGATAACCTATGCTTGTCCACAAATTTAGACTATATTAGTTTCACCACTTCACATTTGTGGCTTTGTACTCCATTGTCCTTTGTTATGAAAGAGGCAAGAGAAGAAGGAAATATATTTTGTTAGAACATATTCTGAATGTACTGCATCTGTCCAGAACTATTTTATTGTGCAAGTAAAGTACTTATACAAAATGTAAGATACTAGACTGTTTTTTCTCTTTCTTCAGGATGAAAATGTGAAGAAAACAATCAAGTGCTCCTATATGGTGGTTGCATGAAATATCAAACTACACATACTGCATCATTCACTTTTATAGGACACAACAACCCCTGTCCTCATATTACAATAGAAAGAACAAATCAATCTGATGAGTTGCACACAGTGAAAAAGCTGGACTCAGAGTTGAGGTATATGAATCAACCAGGAGTGAAAATGTTAGATCACTACATCCTTATTATAAATAGGATATCCTGTGTCATAAATCTGCAGTATATGGTTTGCATGACCTTTAAATAACCTTTAATTTACATAAGTTATATCACAATTAATAAAAAGAATATTAAATGGAAAGAATACATTAATGCATTCAAATTAAGGCAATCAATCAGTGTCCTTTAAAGACATTGATTTTTTTTTAGATTTCAAAACCACATTTTATTTAAAGGAATTTAAATAAATTTAATAGGGATTAATACAGTTTAATTCCCAGATTCAACAGAAAGAGCAGGATTCAAGCAAGCAACACTATTAGGTCAAATGTAGCTAATTTGAGTGGCATCTCTGAAATCTCAGCTGTGTGTTGTAGAAGAGCAAAACAAGTCAGCAAATAAATAACATGAATTTTTTTCTTTTTTTTTTTTTTTTTAAATGAAGCAGTTAAAAGCAAAGAGACTACGTGATGGGCATATCACAAAATAATCTAATTAGAAATGAATGGTTAATGGCTGCAGGACCTGAGTATTAAAATTACTACACAAGAAAGAACTGTTGTGGGCATATTGAATCCATTATACACACACACACACACACACACACACACACACACACACACACACACACACACACACACACACACACACACACACACACACACACACACACACACACACACATACAAACAGAGCATTTCATTTTTTAGTACAATTCCTTTTGAGGGGAAGAAAAGTTAATGAAAAATATGATTAGATATTCAAATATGACTTCATATGCTCCTACATGATATCTACATTTCTCTCCTGCGGCACTGAAGGACCCCCATTGATGGGTTTTTAATATGTATTTTCAAAGATGTTAAGATATCCTGTATACGTTTTGAGTTGTGGCTATACCCCTAATGCAATTTTTAATCAATTTACATGTGAAAACAACATCTCAAAGCCCATGATTCACAGTGATAGAAGCCTAACAACTGTGAAGTGTTGGCAGATATTTTCCTCAGCTGCGTTTTCTTTACATGTCAGTAGATTAGAAGTGAGTAACAGACAACAGTGAAAACAAGCTCTCAAAAATTGAGCTCTCTGTACTTACTAAACCTGCAGGCAGAAACATATAATGAGGAGCAATGAAGAATCACTTATGTTATTCACTCAACCAGTGGAAAAATTAGACGAGTGACAGATGCTGGCCTCTACATCCAGCTTCACCTGTCAGCTTTGACTAGTTTTCAATTACCTCATTAAAACGTTTCTAAATGACATCTGCTCCTTCTCCTTCAATGAGAAAATCGAAAATCTATAAATATGCAAATATTGTTCATTTCAAAAATGTAATACTTGACAACCTCATTGTTTGTGCACTGGAGGCTTAATGTTTTAACCATCCTATTTGTGTCATTTGAATTCTGGCTCTGTAAAAAAAAAAAAAAAAGAAGAAGTAAATAGGTAGCCTTCTTTGACGGCATCCCTTGGTTTTTATAGGCCTACTTCCCTTTTGAAAGACATGATTTCATGGATGTATAAAGTAGGCTATATCCAAATGAACTTACATCTAAAAGGTACACATATCCATGCTTGAGTTATAGCCATCTTTTATTTTTGGAGCCTGAGGTGACCATATCTAGACGAGTGTGGAGCTGACCGTGGCACTAGCTGCTAGCTTATTATCATAATGCTTTTACAACTAAAAGCTGAACATGACTACATCTTGGGCTATGCCATAGTTATGTTACATAGCCTTATCAACACTGTCACCATGGTAGCAAGTTGTCAATTAAATGGGACCATAATTTATAAAAATGAGCATAATTTATGAATAACTATATTTCTTTACAAAGACACATTTAAAAATGATAAACTATTCATTTAAGTAGCCTATGACCATTAACCCTATGGTGCCACAACATGGATGAAAAAAACCTTTTCAGAAGAAGACTTTTTGAATCTCTCATTGTTGTCAACCCACATAAAGAGTCATGAATGTCAATCAAATTATCATACAAATAAAACAAATGGATACATGAGAATCAAAGACATTTTAAGGATATAATAAAGAATCTTTATTTATTAAAACAATATAATTAAAATAGTTTTACAAGAAGAAGTCATTCAACATGTCTGATAAAGAGCGCAATGAAGATACAGCCAAACAGGGACATGGTCGAGGCTGAGAGCACCACCACAATTACACTTCCTGCTATGTTGACCAGTGCGCCGAGCCCTGCGCCCACGATAATCTGAGCCAGCTGGACCATGCATGTGAGCGCCGCACAGTCCAACCCACTGCCTCGTGGACTTTCATTGCTTCCTCGCAGCTTCAGTTGCTCCTGGTAGCACAGCAGGTAGTGTGGGGGCGATAAGGGAGGAGGAAGAAGGAAAAAAAAAACAAGAAGATAGCAATATGATCAGTTTCTGTGTTACCAGAAATGTTAACGGCAAAAAGCAATCAACAGCTGAGTAAACAGATTCAGCTCTAATATGTATCTGGGGACTGAGGGATGTTTTTTCTACATAACTGTAAAGAATAGTATTTATACATTTCCACGATTCCTGCAGCTCTCCTCTGGTGCCTCAGCCATGTGATGTTGTGTTTCATCACCAGCTCACCTGATTGAATTTCATGAGGTATAGATTGATCATACCAGGACATATCAAACAGTTTTCTTCACTCAGGAATTGATTTTTGAACTCCAGCCTGAGGAAACATACTGTATATTCTGTTGTATTATTCATTTTTGGATATTAACAGCTTTCTGACCCCTGTGAATTATGTTGATGAGAATAATTACATTCAAAATTATTATCAAACAGCAATATCACAAGTTAAACTGAAATCAGAGTCCACAAACTGTGATTTAAAATGACTTGAGGTCTTTTAAAGTTCCTTAAATGTCAGTGAAATGGCATTAAGTTTGAAAGTTGAGTAACACTAATTATTTAGTTATTTAATTGAATTATCATTTTTTGGATTCCCTGCTGCCAGACATGCTGTGTTCAGGAGCAGCCTCTATTATTACGCGGAATCAACCACACACACCTAAAAGAGAACCTGCTCTGATTGACAGACTGTGGCTTTTAGATGTAAATGCTTGATGTTTTAATATATTTACTTGAGACCTCACATAAAACGGTATCAATACTAAGTGGATTATTCTGGTGTAATAAAGTAAACTGATTTAAATAGGGTCTAAATTGATTTTATACACTTTTCAAACCCAGAGAAGGGCTCAGCTTGTGATAACTGTTGAATGTGGCTCTAAAAGGAGCATTACCTCAGTCATGGCTTGAAACTTTAAAAAATATTACAGATGCCACTCTTACAAATTGGAAGTGTGGAGTTAACCACTGTTTGCATTATGGGAAATTTGAATTGAATTGACTTTATTGTCTATCTTAGTGGAAATTTGTCTTGACTTCCTCCAATATATAACAGAATAGGGTTTCTTTTTGGTTGCTTGGCTCATGATAATGACTAAAAGAAAGGGTATTTCAACTAGTTTTACCACAAACCTTTATAGAAGTAAAATACTAAATCTCTTGAAACTGAAACACTTTAATCAAAGACGTATTAAGTTTAACCATTGGCCAGTTTATCATTGCGCTGTTTATGGGGGAACTGGCCATGCTACAGGCAACATTGTTTCTTTATTACTTTTAATTCATTCAAGAATAAAATTGGCTTGTAAAACAGTTTTAGGTGATGACAGATTCCATAATGATTGATCACATAATGTAATGTGCTGCCGGATTCCCTGGCAGCACATCACCCCCACACCCAAACAATTACATTGGCTTCCAATTAGGTTCCGCATCACCTTCAAACTTCTCCTCCTCACTTATTAATCCCTCCACACCATTGCCCCCCAATATCTAACAGCCCTCCTCAATGTTCATCACCCCTCACGAAACCTGCACTCTGCTGACCTGGGTCTCCTGTCCATTCCCCGCACCAGAGGGCAAACATTTGGCAGCAGAGCCTTTAGTGTATCAGCCCCCACACTTTGGAACTCGCTCCCTCTGGACATTCGTCTCGCACCAACTCTGGACTCTTTTAAATCAAAACTGAAAAGGCACTTGTTTGTCCAAGCTTTTGCTTAAATATGTGTTTGTCTGTGCTGTATTTTTTGTTCTGTGTTTTGTAAAGTGACCTTGAGTTTTCAAGAAAGGCGCTCTATAAAATAAATGTATTATTATTATTATTATTATTATTATTATTATTATTATTATTATTATTATTATTATTATTATTATTATTATTATTATTATTATTATTATTATTATTATTATTAACAAATATAGTCAAACAGCAAGTCAATACTAATTTTGTATTGCACTTCATGACTCTCATCTCATCCACATTCAGTAAACAGAGGCCCTGCTTTATTAATGGTTATTGATGCAAATATGTTGTGCTGTATATAAAGGAAAGGCAAATATTCCTACAAGTTGTTTTTATTGTTGTTTTAAAAAATGGGTTTACTTTTTTTCTCACTGTCCTTGTAGTTAATATTCTTTTCCCACTCTATGGGAGCCCTGAAAGGCAAATGAAAAACAAAAAAGCTTTGCATTTTCTAAATATTTTTCTCACCTGTGTTGATACCAAAAAACCGGTGGGAAAGAGAAAAAAAAAAGTTTTGGCAGGCATTTTAACATAGCATTTTTTAAGTATTCAAAAATATTTCTGTCAGCCACCATACCTCTTCTTCACGCTGATATTCTGCTATCAGGTTGAATGGGATAGTGTAGAGTGTGCTGGACATGACACCGAACACACTGCAGAGGATGAGCGTAGCGATGACGGTAGGGAAAAGTCCAATCAGACTGGTGCCCATGCCAAACACAAAGTAGCCCACAAAATATAACCCCTTCAGGCCAATGTATGGGAGAAGGAAGCGCTGCACATCTGAAAACACATCCACACACAGTTTAGTACAAGCAGGTACAGCATAGATCAATTCTGACTATAAACCTGCAGTAATAGTTTTTTCTTCTGTCTTCTCTCTGTCCACTTTGAAAATGAAAATCTAATATCTCTCTCTTTAGTTGCTATATGCTTCGCTATGTTCAATGTCTAGTCCATAAATGTGTCTGTTTACTGTTTGGTACAGAGCAGGCAGCTCCTAAGGTGGCTTTTTAGAACTTTTTCTATGAAAACAGCTCTTTGCTGCCATGAAAAATGACTTTACAGAAGTAACGAGAGTGATTCAAAACAGTAAATGGCTCTGACATTACAAACAGTCATTTCATACATCATTATTATAAAATTATCAATTATAGCTGCTTTAAAAATTGCAGCTATAGACAATCAAATTTACTGAGACATTACAGCAAAGCAACAGGATGTGTGTTGCTTCAGGGTAGAAATTGATTGTCTTTTATGGTTTACTTCTCTCTAACGAGGTGCCATAAACATTTCAAAAACTTCCATGGTTTGTATAAGATTTGCTACCGTTGATCAGCACAGCAATAACAAAAACACTTTTGAAAAGACCATTTTCTAAGGATTCAGACTATTAATAGAGCCAGTTTTGAGAGAGGCGCAGAGTGACCAATACTTTATTTTGTCTGAACTTTGCTTTACATGTACCCATTATTATTTCACATGGATATCGCTACAGCAGACCTGCATACTGGGCAGATTTTATAATGCTGCCCAGCATGTCTCTGGGAAAACATTCACGCTTCATTTGTGCAGAGGCCTGCAATTCTAATGCAAAGGAGAAAGAAGCAGTAATTGCTTGTTGCTATCTATGTCAATGCACATACTTTCCAGGCTGTCAGTGTCGGACATTGTATTGTAGATGTGGCTGCTGACTGCAATAATGAATATAGAGGTAAACACACAACAAACAGTTTCTTACAGGAGTAGAGTGCAGAAGACACAGCATTAATGCACAGTCCCCAGCAGCCCACTTCCACTCCTCTCTCATATGTAGCATAGGCTGTGGAGTTGTGATCAGCATAAGGATTTCCCCTATAAACAATCTGCAAAAAAAGATTTGAAGAGGAAAATGTTGAACACCTTGCACCTTTTTCAAGGGACAAACTGTAAATTCAAAGTATCATAAAAACTAAGAAGATCCAAGCACACAAATTCATTCACATAGACGTCAAATGCTGCCCACTCTCTCTTTAATATGTGCTTTTACCTTCTATTTCCTATGAAAAGAGGGAAATTCCTTTTAACCCTGCAGGGAGTCTCTGACTATACATTTCTTATCCCTGATAGCAATGCCTGCAATTTTGGATTATACATTGGCACATTGGTTATCAATGAATTGTGGAGGTGAGCACAACGTCATGGTGTGAAGGACGTGCTTTGATCAGTGTGCATACTGTGAAACTGTAAAGCATTCATCATTATAGTATTACACATGTCAACAGGAGATTGTGCACAACAACCGACTCACCCCTCCTCTAACCCTCCTCTGCCTCCTCACAAACAGGGATTAATGGAGCTTGACTGCAGAAATGTTTTGCAGTGGTTTGTTCTTCACCTCTAATGTTGTTGTACTCAGTTTCCATCTTGCCTCATTCGACACCATGTTTAGGGCTTGATAGAAGGATTACCTCTTCAGTTCACTGTTTAGTTTATAAAATGGGCTGTGTGTTCTGCCAAGCCAGGGACCAGCTGATGTAAAAAGCATCAGGGGGTTGCAGCAATGACATTCACAATGTTTGTGTAATTACCCCCAGGACCAAAAGGGGGAGACAAAAGTTTCACAATATAGGTTTAATGGATGGACCATACTTTTAATATGCAAACACAATTTAATAGTTTACCCTTTTTAGGTGATCTTTTCTTCATACATATTGCTTACATTATAACAATTATTTAATAATTATATCTGTATATTTACAGTACATACACTATATGCACATACATACCCAAATATGTTGAAACCGTGAACTGTAATGTTCCCAGTTCCAGACCCTCATATTTCATAATGTCTCTTCTTTCATTCCCTCTCAGCTCTCTTCTATGTGTGAAGAATACCTACCTCACTTTTCTCAGACCCTAGCGTGGCTTTTTGAAATCTCTTATTTTGTCCGACCAACAGTCCAATACCCAGCAATATTCAATTTACAGTGTGATGAAATAGGAAGAGGCATCACATCCTTACGTTTGAGGAACGACAACAAAAAAATTTTGGGCATTTTTGTTTGAAAAATGACTCAAATGGTTGTTAATCATCNAAAGAGGCATCACATCCTTACGGTTGAGGAACGACAACAAAAAAACTTTGGGCATTTTTGTTTGAAAAATGACTCAAATGGTTGTTAATCATCAATTAACAGAAGTGTGTATGAATGTGGAGTACAAGAAATGATCTTCACATCACAGCACACTTGACATTCAATGGCACTAATGACTGGAATAGAGTTAAAATCTGTATCACTGGTTGAAAAACAAGCTGCCCAGCATTCTAAATGTTATAAAGTAGTGATGGGCAGCTACAAAAATGGATTTAAATTGTCAGTGCAAAATGAATAAGTTCATTCTTGAGTTAGGTTTTTTAATGCAATGGTTATTAAACATGCATTGATTCAAGCACACATGAAGAGATAAAGGAATACCTGTNATGCAAAATGAATAAGTTCATTCTTGAGTTAGGTTTTTAATGCAATGGTTATTAAACACGCATTGATTCAAGCACACATGAAGAGATAAAGGAATACCTGTCCCATGAAATCGGTAAAGAAGAGCATATTGCAGAGGAAAGCCGTCCATCCCAATAGGTGACTGACACACAGGCAGCGGTAGTGGCTCGGCATGTTGATGATAGTTTTCATTAGTGACCTGAATGTCATCCTCTTCTGGGCCTACATGTTCACATAAA
>JANJYP010030350.1:0-32452 GCA_024605115.1 Rastrelliger brachysoma
AAAAAAAGTGCAGCATTACAGTGATGGACTGTGGCAGTTCCCTATAAAGCATATTTTCATCTAAGTGAGGTCCTTGAGCGCTTTCAGGATGATCGTTTTGTTTTTCTAAGTGTAAACTGGCTGTTGCCTTGAATTTGTCCCAAGAAGTGCGGTTTAGCTGTGAGGCTTAATATTTGCAGCCATTATTTAGCTGATTTAATGGGTATATACAGATAAGATAAAACACAAAGACCAAAGTCTCCTTTCTTTATGCAAGCAAATAAGTACTTTGCTGGCTGCTGAAGAAAAATCTGCACAAAAATTAATATACAGATCTGTTATTTACTGTTCTTGTTAGAATATCACACACAAATGTGTAATATTGTAGGTGAAACTGATATTATAGGACTGTGAAGGCCTAATTAATGCAGCAGTCTCCTCACGTTTGGGCTGATGTGTGCATTATGGTCTGTTTTGCTACAACACCACTGCTGCTGACACTGACAGCTGACAGAGGCGCTGCTCATTTACCACAGCCGAGCAGCCAGGTGTCAGAAGTTCAACCATTCACCATAATGTCAATGCATCATAATCCTTTTACTACTATCTCTCATACTGAGGGAGAAACTGATGACTGCTTACACTTCATATGTTTCACATATCGAGCGTTGCCTTTCAAAGTGGCTTTTTAGTATCATGGTTAGTAATGTCATAAAAGATTCTTAAGTAAAATGGAAAAGAGTATTTCTGTGTCAGTGAAATAAATGATATCTGGACCAGTGCTGTTTCTCCTTATGTGTGCTTACAGCTGTTCAAAGCTAACTCCAGTACAGTCCACATTTGACCTGTTTTGTCGTTGACAGTGTGTCTTTTTCACTCCACTTGGCCTTAGGAGAAATCTGCTTAGCTTTCCAAAAATGAGGTCAGCAAGGAAGCAGTGGTGCAGTGAAATACACCATGCACCTCTACAAAGCCAGGATCCCATCACTCAGTCTATCTCTTTGCCATACCGACTGAACTGGGGAGGGAAAAAGATTTTGTGTATTGCTAGCTTTCTTTAATTACCTCCCTTCAGACTCCATTTTACATAGAGAATGTCAGGTTATGTTCACTGACACCTGTTTTTATTTTACATCTGTCAGATTTTCAGAAATAAATTGTGCTATGTTGTCCCACAAGAGACAAACCTTAAAGGGACATCTTTTACATCTACAGTTTCAAAGACGCAGAATTCAGTCGTCAGTCAAAGCAATTCTCCTCCTTGACTGAGAACTATTGAGAATTAGTCTGAATTGATGTGTAAACCAAGCAAGCTGCTGAGCTTGTGAATCAATGTGTCTATTATCTTTTCCAGACAAATCGATGGAGCAGAGGAATGGGCTGTGAATGGCAAAAAGAAAAAGAAAAACAAAAAGACACGTAAACTCACTGGTGGATGGTTAGACTGGACTCCATTATCTGCATTTGTCAAGACTGTCCATACTTGACAGATAACCTTTTTTTCCCCATCACATGAACATTGCCTCATTTTATTACATTTTGTGTTTGACATAAGTCAATGACGATGGCCTTCTAGGACACCAAGCACAACAAAACAAGCGCCTACTTGGTTAAACATTTCCTGTCAACAGCAAAAACGTTAATAGTGATGCAGTTTTTCCAGACCTTAATGCAAATCATAAACATGAGCAAGAGCCATGCATGCACACATTCACTGAACTACATAGATAACTCACTTCCAAATCTCGATACTCATAAGATCTATGAGCCTTTGCATACATTTACACACTCTGCCCTTGGCTGCGCTAACAAGAGGGAATATTACGAAACGTGGGGAGCTAGAGGTGATGAGGTGACAGTAGCCAGGTAAAGCATAGCGAGGTAATCTAATAGGACATGTAAAAGGGCCCCTCTTCATGGCTTATTCATCACATGCGATGCCATTACTGAGAATGGCATGGGCTATGTGAGGGATATGCTGGTGGGGGCATTTTCCCTGGTGTCACAGAGTACAGAGGAGAGGACAGATGCTGTGAGGAGGCTCAGCAGACTGATGCAGTAGCAGCACTGCATGCAGACCTCACATGCAAGGAGGGATGCTTCACTCTCAGTTGATGAGATGCAGTTTTTTCACAGTGTGTACCTATGATTCATGCTGACGCTGATTGATATGGACAACCTCATGTAGCTGATTCCCAAATAGTCAGAGATGCTCCATTATGCTGGTTTTGCTGATTCAGCAATTTATCACAGCAGTGGCATACCCTCTTATAAGGGCAGCAGTATGAACCTATTAGAGAGAAAAGCCTTCATATAAATAAATTTAAAAAATACATACACAGGTGAGACACCTTGACTTGATGGATGCAGGGTTTAAATGCACACAGCTCATAGTTCTGCTCCTGGGGATGGAGGTTCACAGGGTTCAACTGGGGGCCAGGGCAGAACAAAGTCATGTTAAAAAAAACAACAATAAAGAAAAAAACAGAAAAAACAAATGCCTTGCTCCTGCAGTGAGAAGTAGAGAGCGCTGCACTGCTGCAGAGAGGAGCCAAGACGCTGATGCCTGAAACACATCGAATTTACAATGGAGCCACCATTATCCATAGTAAGCAAATGTCAACAATGAATGCTGGGAAACATACCACCAAGTGCATTTCAGTGAAGTAAAGATGTTGTAGAAAGACAGAAAGTTCAACCTTATTGGCTGACTGAATGATGGATGATCTCACTCTTATAAAATTGTGCAACGTGCAAAAGACAAAGTCGGTTGGTCAAGATATTTCTATTTTTTAGCGCACTGCAGAATGGCACCAGTGCAGCAATGGATCTTGGGTAATGAAACGCAGGTAACAGGGATTGCCGATTAAGGACATTTTACTTCACTGAAGGGGATTTTGTACCTGCGAGAAATGTGGAACTTTGAGGGAGTTTTGAGCTGACGGCTCTTTCACTGTGACATTCACTTTCTGTTTGTATGATTATTGCTCATTTGTCACGCTGTGTGGTGACACTGAATGCAATAACTGTGTGGTGTGTCTTGTGCTTTGTTATTGTATTATATTTGATTTCTAACTATTGTTTAACAGTATAAGTTAACCTTTTTAATTACTGTCAACAAAATATGACAAAATATGTGATTTTCTGAATTAGCTTTATATTGTGCTACAATTCACAATCTTACATGTTTGTCTTTCTGCACCTCCTTATACCTCGAGACTTCCTTTGAGGCACTGCCACATGAAAAAAGGTTTCAGCGATATTTTGACAAGTTTCAAAGCTTTCCAGGGGAGACTGTCTCTCTATGGAGCAAACTGTTCCTCACTGAGGTTTGAGCACACTCATCTCTCAAAGCGGCTTTTGCTGTAGTGTGAAAATGAATAAAGAGGATGGAGAATCATATGTGTGGTGGGGGTCTCTCTTGTGAGGAGTCCTTTACACCGATGATTCTTGGGGGTGTTAGCAGTGCAAGGAGGGGGAGGAGGTGCTAAGGAGGGCAGGGAGGAGAAGAGGGCGGACTGAGGATGTGCACACACACTGACCCTGGAGGTTGTGTTCCCCTTTAAAAGTCCCATCCCACTCAGATACGCAGAGCTCATGCAGGATCTGCTGCGGCAGTGGGGGAACACTGCTGAGCTGTGCAGTTTGTGCTGCCAGCAAGCGTGCAAAGAAGAGGAGGGGGAGCGAGCGCGTACAGGAGGAGGAGGAGTGAGGGAGAGAGAGAGAGAGTGCAAACAATGTCATTCTGATCAGGAGGCAATGCTGCAGTCAACTTTGCCGCGCCATGAAAGCACATCACCAGCAACCAAGAGGCTCAGAGTGAGTGCAGAGAAGTTTTCGTCCTCTCCTCCCTGCGTGTGATGCGGTCCAAGACTCATCCGTAGGTATACCATTCTTTCCTCTCTCATCTTCTTTACCTTTTAATATTGCTTACTTAAATGCCTACCTCTTATATCAGCCTTACAGTAGTTGGCATATGTATGTCGGTGTGCATGCCTGCAGTGTTGGAGCCCCTGGCTGCTTCTGTCTCATCAGTTTCAGCCTCCTCTGCACCAGTAATAACCAAGCAGTAGCCAGCCAGACAGTCCGTCAGTTGACAGTCAGGCTCCACTGCTCCCTCATCCATGTTTAACAAATGGTACAGGCTGGAAATAGCAGCCGGCGTGTCAGATAGCGGCCGGTTAAGAGGGCTCACCATTTGACACAAGGACAAAAAAGCTAACAAGGATCCACAGAGTTTCTCCACTGGAGGAGACTTTTATCTTTGCTGACTTAGCTTCTTAGGAGTGTACATATAGTCTCAGTTCTCTACTTTTCTGTTAGTTGTGGGTTTATATTTAACAGCATGTTAGCTGCATATGATGTAGGACATGGTAATCTATTATATCAGTGGTCCTGTGCTGTCAGTGTCTCAGTACTGAAACGGGGAGATGAGAATGTGAGAATGAGGCTACAGTGGCCTGCATGGGACAGGGGAGCTTTGGTGCAGTCATGAAGTTGTGCACTAGCTACTGGGACTTTTCTGACCTCTTTAAAAAGGATACCAGGACAGAGTGCAGCTTTTAGGATTCTTTTTGGAGTTTGGCACAAAACCGTGTGAGAGAAAGATGTAGAAAAAGAGTCTGTTTATGCATTTAGATATTTTTCATTTGACTCAAGGAAGAATTCAGAAAAGAAAAGCTCTGTTAGAGAAGAACCACTTTGACATTTTGTAACATCCATGCAGCAGCAGAATCTCAGCGACTATTTTGCTCTAAAAGTCAATGTTGTTACTTTTGCATTTTGTTACATTTTGCACATATTGTCTATGTTAAACTCCAAGTTTTTTCACACGCCATGTAAAAATAGTTTATGAATGTGGGTGGGGAGGGGGTGTGCTTCATATGAAGGTGAGTCAGTATTCAAATTTACTATAACTTGTCTGAGAGGTCTGAATGATGAATCTAGTCAGGTCAGTTGGCCTGTGTGCGGTCAGGTGTGAGTTCATCTCAGGTAACTGTGCTAAGACCTTGAAAAGGCCAGCCCTGCGTCGTCAGCTGGTGCTTTGTGAGGCAGACATCCAGAGCAGCTCTAAGGCCTTTGGATTTCTCTCCACTGCAGGAAGGCTAGTGAGAGGGAGCAGAGTGATAGCAAACTGCACTAAAGGTCCGCGCCACATCCGGAGCCTGACATCATCTTGGAACATCTGCAGTTCTCCTGCTCACACTTTCCCTGAGGGTGGGTGCTGCACTGCCAGCAAAGGAAATTGCCGCACTCACCTGATGTTCCTTGCACCTCACTTCTGCCCTCCCCCCACCTCCCATCTCTTCCCTCCTCCTCCTCGTTCCTCATCTCCAATTTCTCTACTGTAGTCTCTCTCAGAGGTACAGTTGCCCAGCATAGTGCCTCACCAGCATGCTTTGCACCTCTATGATCCCCCCCACCTGCCTCCTCCTCCTCTTCCCTCTCCTCCTCCTTTCGCTTCTACTCACCCCCCCCCTTCTCTTGCTGAAAAAGTATGCAGCACATGCTCTCACCATCCTCCTTGAGCAATTTGTCTGACTGAATAGAGAGAGGAGAGAAAGCAAGAGAGATGAGGAGAGAGAGAGGGGGGGGCAGAGAGAGAGAGAGAGAGAGAGAGAGAGAGAGAGAGAGAGAGAGAGAGAGAGAGAGAGAGAGAGGAGGAGAGACTGAGAAGCAAGAGTGAGTGAGCCAGCAGCAGAACAGCAATCCTGCAGTGTCCTGCAGCAGCTGAGTTCCTGCAGTGCTGGCCTCTCTTCACACACACACACACACACACACACACACACACACACACACACACACACACACACACACACACACACACACACACACGCACACACACACACACACACACGCACAGAGAAACACAGCAATGCACATCAAAACTACCCTTTCTCACAGACACAGACGGTCCTTTGGTCACATGACACAATGATGGTGAATGTGGGGGAGAGCAGGCCATCTTGCTGTGGACCGGACGAAGCTAAGTTTATAGACAGAGGAGAAATAGAAAGACACATGCACACATAGCTCATGGAGCTCCACAGGGAGGCAATGGTGAGATTAGCCGGTTGCCCCCCACCCCCACCCTCCCCCCACCTCTGATGGTGCATTGTCCCATTCCAGCACTCCAGTTCCGATGATGTAATCAATGCAGCAAGCTTTGAACTTGCTGGGCTAGGGGTTCCTCTCCCCCCTCCTCCTCACTCCCCCAGACTGACACAGATGCAAGTTTTGAGGCCTCAACTGCAATATGTGTCCCAGGTAGGAAGATGAATAAATTAACAATTTAATGTGGTGATTTAGCTAAGGTGCAGAGAAGAATTTCTTGTGAGTAGGACAGCTCAATGGTTGTCCATATTTCACTCTGTGCAAACAGATAGTTCATGCTTCTATAAATTAAGAAGCTACTCAGTAGGTGAAACTACTGCTGGCACTTTGTCAAAATGCTGCTGTGCAGTGCAGTGCCGCATCACTACTTCCAATAAATTAAATCTGCAGGCAAATACGCCTGTTCTGCTCTTTTACAAAATTGCTCTGCTTTTCTGTTTTCAGTCAGCGAGGGCGGGTGGGACGAACCTCCAAGCAAAGCCAAGAGTGCTTTGAGTTCTTTCTAACACCACAGTGACTTTGCTCTGTCATTGATAAGGTCATCAGCACATTGACTGATGCAGTATAGAGCAGCTCGAGTGATGCACAGTACAGTATGGTGCTTTAGAAACAGTTGCTCAGGCAGCCAGACTGAAACCATATTGTAGCAGGTGAGTTTTGCTGAGCTGGTTCCTGCCGCTGCACCCAGAATCTGCCTAGTGATCAACTTCCACTACAGCAGTGATGAACTGGCTTCACCCCTCCTCTAGTAAAAAAAAAAGCCCCAGCTAGCATCTGAGCAGCTCTGCATAATTAGCAGCTCATGGATGGTGATGAATCTGCACATTTAATGCACTAAACAGCACGCAAGGCACATTTGTATATGAGTAGCTCTCTGATTTGAAAGATTCTTTTTCTGCTGTATGAATGAATGGCTTCGGCATTAACCATCACTGCTCCAGGATAACGTTAATATTTCAGTGTTTCATATCTTTGCACATGCATTCCCCTGGATTTCCAGTCTTATAATTCATACTTATGCAAGCGCAGGCAAACTCGACTATAGCTTTATGTTTTGACATGTCAGTCCAAATCAAAATTTTTCTCTTTTAACACTTCAGTCAGTTGCCATTGTCCATCTCCTCATCTTTGCTTTAGTGAGGTGCTCTACATGGCCTCCTCATTCAGATAAATTGAACTTAATGTCACTTTAAACAATAACTCACTCATGTGTTTAAGTGTTCAAGCTGAAGGGTGTGCATGCTAACCAGTTGAAGCAGCAGGCTGAGTCATGCTGGGTCCTTTCTGGGTTTCCCCCCCTCTCTGATCCTCTGCTCCTCCCACTCTGGTCTAGGAGCAAGCTCATACACCGTCCGGCTGTTGGTGGTGTGTTGGAACATGCCTTGACTTGTTGTACTGCCTGAGTGGAGCAGAGAGAGACAGCCAGTTAAAGCGGGAGGGAGAAAGAGAGAAGAGGCTCCTGGTCAACAGTTTGCCAGTGTGAAGTGACCCACACAATGGACAAGCTCCTGTTGATGTCAACACTGGCATGCACTCACTGGAGACAAACATAGATGGGGGAGCTCCACTGCTGCCACGCTGCCTGGTGAGTGTCAAAACTGTTCATGGATTAAAGCTTCTGACATATAATATTACAGCTGAGCCCTCCTGTGAATGATGGTTAATTTTTATTGCAAAGAGGAGCACAGCACACCTCTAGTTTGAGTAAAACTTCAGAAACAGTAATTAGTGTGGGGAAATCGAAAGATGTACACTGAGGCCCTCATGTCTGCTAAAACAGGCCTGCGTGAGTTGATTGATGTAGAAATGAGAAAACGTTCATTTGAACTGTGCAGTTATCAGTGTTGTGAAAGCATCCAAGCGGAGTCCTGATGCTAAGATGACACCATGGTAACTATACAAAAGGTTACTGAATGCAGATAACTGTGATACACTCAAACACAGTCAAAAACAACGGCACAGTAACCTCTACACAGACAGAGCACAACCACTGACCCTTTCACAAGTCCACAAGGACTGGACGGTCATTGTCTGACCAGATTTTGCTTCAGCCATTTGTTGTTGTTATTGTTTTCTCTTCTGTTCAGAATGACAGCCGGTTTCCATCAGGAGACCCAGCAGGCCGCCTCTCCTTCCTGAAAAGCTGAAACCAACGAGATAAAGAACTCCTCATTTCTCGCAGCTACTCACAAAATGACAATCAAATTCTGATTCAAATAGGCTTCTTATTCAGAGGAGAAGCAGCATAAGTGTATGAGTCAGCACACGTCACAAGAATAAACATACAGCACACAAAAAAGCAGGTAAAGACAACCAGACTGTGCAACATAATCACAACATGTTACTGATCAACATGTAGTCAGTTGGTGCCTCATATACATTAATCACTAAAGTGATTCAAATGATAATCATTTAGCGTTGTGTGTACAATGATCTGTGTGTTTTACCTGTATGTGTGGTCAGGCACACAGATAGTAACTGGGGCAACTCTTGTTTTCTGGTAACCAGGGGTAGCACACACTGTGAGAAACCATTGAATTATTAACACACTGCATTTTGACATAGGTGGATACTGATGAAACTGATGCACACCCAGTTAAAAAAATTCAGCTTATATAAAAGTTGAAAAACCAACAGGAAATATAGAAACAAAATTTCATGAGCCTTTTATCACTTCTAATCATTTTCATTTTCATTTCATCGACTTGCCTCAGAAGGTTTTGAATAGTTAATTGAACTTAACATCTTGAATTAAAGCTGAAGCAATCTACCTGCCTGCACTATAATGAACTAAATGAGGGGCTAATCTTGGCAGGTATGCCATCAGTGTGCGTATCATGTGTAGCCTTATTCAGAAACATGGCTCTACAGTAAAATACTAATGTCATTGTTAGCTATAAGGTGATTATGTTTGTGGAATGAGACTGGAGCGGGGAAGCATAACTGTTAGCTGACACTGGAGCAACCAAGAAATGCATAGCACAGAGAGGAGCAAAGAGAGCAGAGATGTGAAGTGAGGTGCACATGGTTGGTGGTGATGATTAGTCGAGCGTGTGAGTTTTTAGAAGCTCAGGCCTGACAGCCAAGGGATCCTGCAAATCCGGAAAGTGTAGGTGGGCCCAGGGTTGGAGTGTGTACGTGTGTGTTTGGGAGATATGATGGGAAATCTGCAGCACTGCTGAGAGGGATTGTTGTCTGTAGGTTGAACATGTAATGAACTGCATATATATATATTTTTATGAGGAGTCAGTCCCATGGTTATTTAAACAAATGACACTCAGTGACAAACACTATGCGCACATTTGATACCGTAAATGTGACACTTCTGATAGATTTAAAAATATTTGATTTTTTTCAATTAGAATTTAGACACTTTTAATACCTGATTTGACAAGGCACAAAGCCCTGTTCAATATACAATACTGGTGCCAGTAAAATACCTAAGATGGTCAATACAAATACCAAAATCACACCTTTATCATATATAATGCTGTAATATGAGCCAAACGTTTTTAAATAATTATTTCAATAACTCAAGTATTATAAATCAAATATTATTTAAATATAATGTAGGAAACATCTTAATGTGAAAAACTATTGACAACGTAAACCAGGTTTATCGCCTTCTATTATTATCATTCAGAATATGTTTGAATGTTGAATCTTTAAAAATCAAATACAGCTTTGATAATGCTGCATGACAAAATATTCTCAAGCTTTCAGATAATCTAATTTCTTCTTATTTGTGCCATCCTGCTCCTGCATCAGCACACTTTATATAAATTATAGAACATATAATAATTGAAATTACTTTTACATTAATATTTACAATTAAAGGCAATATCTATATCATATCAGTATAGCCATTAATGTGTTTTGATGTATTTAACACGACTTTTAACCTGGTACCCTAAAAGTCATTTTCCATACTTTCAAGTTAATTTAAATATTCTTCTCAGTCTCTTCTATTTGTCAAGCGATTTCCCAATACCATTTTTTGTTTGAGAAACAGGAAGACTAAAATCTGCCAGGGAGGCTAAACTCGGCCTGAGGCCTGACACATATTTACGGACAGGTTTATGAGTCGAGGTTCATTACTGCTCCTGCTGCCGCTGCTGTTTGCTATGTGAAGCGGTGAGGCAGGCAGTCATTCATTTAGTAAGCAGGGTGTTGTTTTCACTAGCATTCCTCAATCCTGTATTAGGGATTACATCAAGCCCTGAGCAGGAAGGAATTCCTGTCATCATGTGCTCAGCGAAGGCAGCGTCTGGCTCGCCACAATGAGACACGGATGCAGCCGTTTGGCAGCTAGGAGTAGGTCACAAAGTGTCTCTATGTTTATCTGCAGACATCTTTGTATCTGTGTGAAAAATGTGGACAGCCGCACAAATAAATATAAATAAGTGCTACTATATTGCATCAGAGCTTCACAAACATCTTTCTTAGAAGACTCCTCATCAGATAAGGTCAAAATTCTCCAACCACTAATAAGCAAGGAACCTCCAGTTATACAACCAGAAATGCGTCACAAAATACACCAAAAACAGACTTGAGGTGCTACAAATAGCCTTGCAGATTTCAACAGAGGACATTCATCCAACTGTATATTTTCTATTCCTCAGAGGCCTCCCTCTTTCTCCTTCATAATTCCCCGTCTTCTCTCATTTGCTCGTGAGTGCAGATCGCTCTCTAGTATCTGTGTTGTCCTGTCAGCAAAGCAGAGTCCACAGGGAGAGAACAGTATGGAATGGTCAGCTGGCCCAAAATAGCACTGCAGTGAGCAAACGCAACTGAGAGCGACGGGATTTTACTTGATCTCCCTTTGGGTAAACACGCACAGGCCTTTGCATTATATGGCGCTCATGTGAACAGACACATACACACATACAAGCAGATGAGAGGTAAATCAAACTGAGCTTTTTGTTGCAAAATCATGAGTCATGGCAAGTCTATTCTTAGTTCGGGGGTGTTTGTGTTTGCCCAAGTTGTGTACACTTAAAGTGATGCTGCACAAAAAGCCTAGAAGAGTATCAAGAATGTTTTTGGGAACAATATTTGGGTCACTTTGGGCAGCAGGGCGTAGACTCATCAATGTATTGCAGTTATATAAAACTGAGATGGGCAGAGGAAGACGTGTCTTTTATTATTAATTCAAGATTTCTAAAAAGAAAGTGAATCCATCCAGATATTCATTTTTAATTCTGCGTGGACATTTATAAGGTCAAATGCAGTTTGTAACATGAAGCAACTGTTATTCAACCATTATTTCCCATTTCTCCCGTAGACCTTGCAGCCGTTGGCGCAGGACCACATCACCCCAGGGAGTATGAGGCCATCAGCTTCCAGCAAACCACCACCTCCACAAACCTGGCCGTGAAAAGTGAGTGTCCGCAGTGCCACATTCACAGGTGGATGTGTATGGCAAAGACCAGCTGGGATCCTGTCAGGGATGGGCAGATACGTACGGCTGCTGTGGGTGTTTCTCTGGCAGTGTCTTAGCTGGTTGTTGTGAGGAGTGAGAACGAAGCAATCAGCAAGTATACTGCCGCAGAAATTCTTCGCAATAAGAGGCCCCAGGATCAGATCTGTCACAGGAGAAAAAAACCAAGACAAGGAGGAAAACCGCTCATCAGCATTGCAGCAATCATGGATCCTGAAACTAGTGTAAGTTTTTACTATGTGTGCTGACATTGTAGAAATGAATTTCAGATCAATAGGAGCTGAGGACCTGGCAAAAGAAGATAGATCAACTGAGGGCATGACCTTTGTGTTGACAGCCACTACAATATTACAGTTGGATCAAAGCGTCACACTAAAGCAATACATTTTACTTTTGTGATCCTCTGCTGCCATCTTGTGACTGAAAACAATCTCCCAGGATGCTTTGTGTTCAAACACTGCAGCAATTTGTAATCTACATTGTAGTTTTTCATTGAGCCTACCCTTTTTGTTCAGTAATATGGCTTAGCTTGCTATAGCTTGATATTTCTTACTTCAGTTGTAAATTCATGCTGCTGTTTTCAACAAATTCATGTTTGGTTCATGAATTAGATATATATTTTCCTTGTTGCTAATACGTTAACATATAAAATATGGCAATGTACTAATGCGTCAGGTGCAGCTTAATATTTTTTCATGTCATGAATTATAAATGTAAATAAAAAAACAGTAACTAAAGTTAAAGGAAGATTCATTTGTCTTGTTTGTTTTCAGTGTCCACATGCGTTTTATAATGCGAGAAAACTTCTACTGTGTAAACCATATTGTTGTGTGTAACAAAGACCCCTAAAAAAGTGGCAATGCCATGCAAACATAGCAGACCTAATGAGTACGGATGAGCCAAAATGACTCGGATGCCATAAGTACACTAATTTAGATTTTCAGAGACACACACAGCCAACATGATGCACCTGAAGGTATGGTGTGCTAAGAATCTTTAACTGATTTATTATGAAGACTGAGTGGAAATTATTGCATATCATAAAAGTAATTGCTGGTCAACTGTGATTGCAATGCAGATGTTTTAACTGCAGACTGCAGGAAAAAGACAGGGAGCCACTGCATTGCTGCAAACACAAAAGGTGGTGCAGATTTTCAGTGGTGCAGCAATGCAGGAGCAGTAAAATCCTGCTCTCATACAAGGTCACTGCTTTATGGCTTTAAATATTTCCACTCTTCAAACTCTTCGGTAAACTGCAATTACAAGACCACAAAAAATTAAGAGCATTTTATTCCTTTCTCCAAATTCTTCTAAATTTTATTAAGGCCAGGTTGTTAGCACAATTAACTGTTTGATAAGAAGGGGATTTACTTTGGGCTTAAAGCTGATGATCAGCAGCCAATTTTAATTATTACATAATATTTATATTTTCATTTAAAAATTCCTCTTTTGCTCCAGATTGGCGAGACACTGCTGGCTAACTGACAGTGACTGTCTTTTTTACAGTGTGAACTGCATTTGAAATATTTATTCTGAGCTTGATCTGCATTGTTTCCCTGAGTGTTGAAGTCTAATGTTACATCAGTATGTTTACCAGATAGCAATATGACATGTGGCGGGAAATATTTAAAAAGTGACTTTTATTTTGCATTGAAACAATCAACAAAATATGTATCTACATTTTGATAATTATCAAATCATCAATTGATCTGAGTATCAAAATCACATCTCATATCATCATTTTCTGCTTTTAAAAATGCTTTTGGTAATTATCAATGTAATACTTAAAGCTTTTAAGAACATCAGTAGAGGCACAACAAGAAATTGAAGACTTTGCCTTGAGAGATTTTTACATTTTTTATTGAGCAGATTATTAATTAATTGATCCAAAAAATAATTAAAAGATCTCCCAGTAATGAAGATTATCATCCAATGCAGTTTTAATTACAATATGTTGAGGGTGACTACTGTAGTAGTAGTATACTGTAATGCCCTGTTCACTGAACCATTTCTTTCTTTGAGGCCGCTGTGACTCAGGAGGTAAAACGCAAACCCCATATTGCTCCTGAAAAGGACAAGGAAGGTGCTGCATAAACTAAGTCTGTTTACTTTCTTCTTCCTCTAAATTCTGCAATTATGATTTTAACTAGAATTTCAACTTGTGTCACTTGTCCTTGCATGCCAGTGGTTTACAGTTGTCTTTATGAATTATATCTAATTATGTTATAAATATAATTATACATTTATATATTATATAAAACTTTATTGATAACTTCAACCTAATGGGAGCTCGAAAGTTTTGTGTATTGCTTTTATTGTTTAGCTTATTTTACCTTACCCAGCGAAGGCTGTTGTGACTGTTTCCTCTTTTGATCTTTAGTTATTTCCTCACTGTTGTTGCCTTGTGTTTTGTAAAGCCTTTGATAAAATGTTTTATACAGTACGTGTCAAACATTTCGACACACCTTCCTATCCATTTGAAAGAGTAACTCTGTCTGGTAGTCTGCTGTACATTAAGGTTATTATCATGATCACTGTGAAGATTTTTCAAAAACATAATATTGATTTGAGCTGTTGGGTTCACATTGATATATCGTCAAACTTTAACAAGGAGTGGACCAGCTGTTATTAAGTTTTACTTTTTTATGTGAAACCAGATCCGATGAAATATTTCACCGTGGGAAAACTCATGAAAAAGTTTTTGTTCTCCTGTGACAATCTTTATTCACATAGCTAAGTTCACTACACCAGTAAACATCATTTGAGCCAAAAATAGAGCCTGGCCATTGCAGCAGCTGACTCTGACTGCAGCTTTAGGTTCCGGTTGGTGCAACAACTGAGAAGTGAGACAGCAGGGAGGGAGGGAGGGGTTAAACTCTGGGAGAAAACTTTTCGTGGCTTCAGTGGTAGCTGTATGCTAGGACACACTTCCCACTCAACCCTTCATAAATGTCGCTCGACTTAAAGACAAACTTTAGTAATGCCTAAACTCTAGTGGAAGTGTCTGAGAGTCGTAAATATGGAGTAACACTGCAGTGCCTCGTATGCAGTCACGTGATGGCGATCGGAAATGATACAGTTGTGTACCTGTCTGAACAGGTGGTAATTTTGTGCTCGTGCGCACTGTCATTCGTGGGCTCCTCGCTCATCATCCTCACCTACATTTGTTGGTCAGATTTGAGAACGACTCCGCGAAAACTGCTAGTCTTCCTCTCGGTGTCTGACTGGCTCTCCGCGGTCTCCTACGCGTACGGAGTCTGGAGTGCTTTTCGGTACAATACACTTGAATGCATCATTCAAGGAGCGATATCAACTTTCGCCAACACCAGCTCTTTTTTCTGGACTGTTGCCATTGCCATTTACCTGTATGTGTTCATAGTGAGGTCCAGCCAGAGGACAGCAGACAGCTTGGTGTTGTTTTTCCACCTGGTCAGGTAAGCCCGTGTCTCATACTCCAGCAGCACTGCGTTTTTTACGCTAAGCTGACTGTAACGCTAAAGATCTGTTGTGTAGGATTTTTAGTGGCATCTAGCGGTGAGGTTGCATAATATAGCCAAAAGAATACACCCTCGCCCCCACCCCACCCCTTTCAGGTGTGTGGGCTTCACTACAAACAGTATTTAGTCTGTTCTTTCTAGGCTACAGCAGAAACATGGCGGGCTCCATAGAGGAGGACCTAGTCCCATCATGGATGTAGATTTTTTTTAAGTGCAAGGTACCAGACCAAACCTATTCAGTTTCACAAGAATTGTTCAGCAGGAACATACACCAAAAAGTTTCTAGCTTCCAGGTTTGCTTCCACATTGTTTGCCCTACTGTATATATGTGGTTGTTTCCCACTCAGCACATAGATATTTCATTGTGATGATATCATTAATTTTAAAATAGCTTTTCTTGGCTTGAGGAAGTTTTAGAAATATAAAACCACCATGGATCAAAAAATCATGATAGAAAGAATCATAACTGATCTTGTTTTTATTTCAAGATGTCCTGCCAATAGTTTTAGACGCTTCTTTGACAGTGGTGGTCTATGGGAAAAGTTTTTTGGTGTGCAAAATGGGATTTTGTGCTGCTATTTCTGCAAGGCTGAGCAGTAGATCCCTACCCAGCTCATAATACATCCGTGGATGTATATCAGGTTAAATAAGACTCTCTATGCTGAATTTTTGTTTCATTGTAGTTTTATATTTGCAAATTTAGAAAAGCAAGATGACCTGTGATGTCATCAAAATGTAAAGTCTATGTGTGATGCCTCACGGATGGGGATAGTCCAGGAAATACTGCTACACAACAATGCCTATTTTCATTGGGTGATACATTCATTAAAACCTAGCTGTTATATTATTTACTTTCTGACAACATTTCTGCCAGTGTTTTTCTAAATCTGCACTCTGCCCCCTCCACCCCCAAATACCCAGTCCCCACGAATGCACCACCCCATCATCATTATTACTCACTGACTATCACATAAAGCAGTGCAGTGAATCTATGCTTTGGCATTAAGACATTACAATAGTACAGAGACATCAGAGCAGACAGTAAATTACCAAATAGGGGCACAGACTAGACGATTATTGTTGCAACATGACTACACGTTACTGCTAAATAGTTACACCCATTTCTTGATTAGCTGTAAACCATCAAATGTCACAGAACTCACAGTTTTTCTTGTATCACAGTATCATTTCTCATGAATTGCACACAATTTTTTTCCTCTCATGTTGGGAGGACTGGGTGCTCATGTTGGGCAGTTACTCACCATCTGCCTTGAGTTACAAAGTGATGTTACAATAAAGTGCAAGTCAGACGGGCTGGAACTAGTTGGTTAAAATGCTACAATGCTGTGTGCTGTATTGTCAGCTATGAAAGAAAATCTATTCTAAAGCTAAATTTAAATTATTTTTAACATCTGCCATCTGCCTCACGTTTTAAAATGGGATTTTCCAATTATGTTAAGTTTAAAATTCCCAAAGAGGTCTGCGTTGCTTTTCAGAAAAACACAAAAAACAAAGTTACTAGCTACTCCTGGGCAGGCTATCAACAATGCTAACAGCCATGTGTCCATGGTAACGGTCATCAGGGATTTTTCCAGATTAAACAGAGTTACACTTTCACTAGGCTGCATATTTTGGTACCACTCTGTGATTAATGAACCGACATTTAAAAACAGTGTGTCATTTTGTGTGTGCCTAGATGTACTTTAATGGCAACACATAAAGATCTAATTAAATTAAGACTTGATGTGACTTTGAAGCCAAAATGTGCTCGGTAAAGGAGTTACAGAAAATTAACACAATTTTTTAAACATAAAATTCAACACCATTAAAGAGTTCTCAGAATATGACATTTTAAAAACATATGCAAATGTTTATACTTATTTTCTATCAGATGACCAAAGATCGTATGTCCACGACAAACGTTGGCGTATATGAGATATGTTATATAATATGTCAAGGTAACAAAGTTACATGGTAATGGAGTTAGATATGTTTTCTATTAATAAAACAAGATTTAATTGCATGAATTGTTCCAAAAAAAGCAACTTTGAAATCCATACCTATTCATTCAAAATAGTGTCTATTGAAAAAAAAAATGTATTTATTATATTTATTTTACCCCTATAATTTTAATCATAGACTCATAGATTTACAAAGGATACAGTTAAATGTACTAACTGAATAACTGAGTGTTAACTGAGTTGGTGATTTTGTCGAACTATGTGGAGTTTAATTTTTGACCCTAGATATTAATATGCATGTGATCTTCCCCTTTTACTTTTACTAAACATCACATTTTCAATTTGCTCTCGCATTTGTTCCACAGCAGATGGACACTTGACAACATCCCTGAAACAAAAATTACTTCATGCCAGTTATCACAAATGCTTTTCAATGAGTAGACATTTAAAATGAACAAAAGCAATTTTAGCCTAGATCATCCAAAAGGTTTTAGATTTGATCAGTGACTTTCTGTCTAATGATATCATGTCTGTCTGCTTTTTAGGTACAGTTTTGCAAAATGTTTTTACGTCTTTAAACATCTTTGAGTATCTTTTTAAAAGGTTGTTAACAGGTTTTGAAAGCATCTTTTTTTTAAATCCAGACTTCACCTTGAAAGCTCTGAGTCAGCATCCATGTTTCATCCTTTGTGTCAGTTTTCCTTCGTTACAGTAATGAGCTGTGCATGTTGATTGTGAAGATGTAAAGAGGGAGTCGGTTCCCACTGGTCTAGTGCTGTATAATTGAGCTATTTTTGGACACTAGAACATTTTCGCCCCTGGGTACGCCTTGCTGCAGTGACTGTGGTTGTCATTCTAATTTTGCTTCCCCGAATTCTCAAATGCTCCATTGAGTTGAAGATGGCACAACAGAGCCATTCATAGAGGCTTGTGTACCTAACACACAGACATCGAGGCCTTAAGGATAGTGTTATTTATAATGATCAGACAGATATTGTTTTAGGAACAGAAGTGTTGCTTCAGGGGGAAACATTGCCTCTCAAAGTGCTGAAGTCATTTTGTGGTTTTTATGGTGTGCAGAGCTAAAGCAATAGCAGTGACTCTGCAGTGTACACTATGCATCACCAACAAGCCTTAAGCACAAGATAATCTATCACATGGTGTCACATGCTTTGTTGGTATTGAACCCACCAAACATGCATAGTTGATGGAGGTACTTAAAAATAGGATGTTGACATTTGAGGAAGTCATGCTCATTTCTCTAAACCTTTTTTCCTAGCTGGGGTGTTCCTCTGGTCATCACTGTTGTAGCTGTGTCTCTGGGCAAGATTGGCTACGATGCATCAGAGGTGTCTGTGGGCTGGTGCTGGGTCAGCATTGATGCTCATGACCGAGTCCTGTGGATGCTCTTGACTGGAAAGATCTGGGAGTTCCTGGCTTACCTCATCCTCCCAATCCTCTACATCCTGATCAAGAGGCACATCCACACAGCAGTGAGGACCAAACTATGTTTTTACCAAACTATTAGTTCCTATAACACCACTGGCAAAGACATCACAAGTGAAAATATGCATTTTAAAGATTTCCTCCCCCCAATAAACAACCTCACAACATTAATAAACACGTAGACAAAAAGGCAGCACATAACACATTTGTATTGTACATTTGTATCTAAAAGTTGTTTGTTAGGCTGCAGCCTCCAAAAACTGAAGTCTGAAGTATCTGAAAGTTCAAAAAACATCCAGCTAGTACAGAAAGTGCTTCATTAAAACAAAAGGGACCCAAAAACAACCTTTTTTAAATTAATTTTTATGACATTATCTCTGGCTTAGGACTGCAAGTGGTGATCATTTGCATTACTGATTAATCTAAATTATTCTCTCAGTTCATTAAACGTTTTGAATGACAGATAAAAGCTTCAAATCATCACATTTGAGAAGCTGCAGAGAACATATGTAAATATTTTTTCCTTAAAAAAATACTAAAATAATTATTTGATAATCAAAATAGATGACTATTCAGTTTTTGTGGAATGACTAATTGATTTACTAATTGTTGCAGCTCAAGTCTGGCTTAAATAAAAAAACATTACCTGCTATCATAGCTAACAAATGTCATTCTCAATTGTTGCTTTTGTGCTTCCTGTTTTCATGAATCAAACCTGTGTTCATTGTCTGATGCAGCATGCTGCTCTGTCAGAGTACCGTCCCATCTTGGCCAACAGGCCTACAACACACTCCTTCTCCTCCATGGCTGACGTGAAGCTGACACTCATCCCTATTATTTTCATCGTCCTACGCATATGGAGCACAGTGCGCTTCATACTGGTACTAGCCAACTCCCCAGTCAAACTGCACCCGGTGCTGATGACTCTACATGTGAGTTTAGATGACATTTATTTAGGAGGTCTATCTCCTGTAATCTATGTTTCCTCTTTTTGTAAATACAGCCTTTGACCTTCACATTTTGCGTGTATATGTATCATGATGTTGTCTGTCTGACAGCACCTACATGTGGTTGTATACTTGTGCTGTCATTAGTTCATGTTAAACAACTTGTGATCAAGCCTGTGAATCATCACTCATCCATCATGAGAAGTTCCTGAATTCATCTGTAATTTTGAAAGTGTTCTCCATTTTGAACAACTAAAAAGTAGCATAATAACTTCTCTAAAATATCTAAATGGAGAGTGTATATTTTTCTATTTGATGAGAGAATAATGCAATAATTCATTAAAAAGTAATATATAAAATATCCCTACTTATATTGTAAACTCATTAAGAGGCATTTTATTCCACTGTCAAAAGCATAATAATCAGTATCTGTCACTTATAACCAGATCTGTCACTACACTTTCCTTTTGACCCACCAGGGAATTGGAAACACCTCGCAGGGAGCTGCCAACTGCATCATGTTTGTATTTTTTACTCAGCCAATCCGCACACGCCTCTGCACCGCACTCTGCTGCTGCTCCAAGTGCCAAGCAGAAGCGCAACACTCACATAACACCCCTCGAAGGCTGCTGCCAGGACAGGACCCCTCCACCCAGATAGAGGAAGAAAGCACCAGCAGAGCCCACACTGATAGATGATGAAGCTTGGTTCTGCAGATGGGAACACAGGAGTTGACAGAAGGGACATAGTGGTCTGTCTCTGCTTCAGACTGGACCTCATTACAGCAAGTGCTTGCTGAGAGGATTGGAGACTCTGCAGATGCAGGCACATCTGTGTCACATGCCGCCATTCTGGGTTATTAAGATGATGATGCCTGATTGTCCAGAGTATATTTGGGGATTTGTTGATTTGTGGACTCCCTGGTGTGTGATATATCAAACTTTAAAATGCCAAATACCTTCTTTTACACTCCGCTAAGTGCAGTTAAGCAGCTTTATTTATCATGAACAGTGTGCATTCATTCACATTTTGAGTTCATCACTGAAATTAATATTCAGCACTTATTTTGCTCCACTGAGTATTAAAGTGTTCTGTTTATGAGGGAAAATCAGTTCTTCATGTGTTTCTAGAAAAAGAACTCATTTTGGGAAATAGGCTAATGTATATTAGTATGAATTTCTTTTAGTCATTTTCACTGATCAGATTCACTGATCAGATTCATGCAGTCTGGAGGCATGAAAGATGGTCAATGTTTTGCTCATACAGAAAACAGCAGTTGTGATGGTTCAAAAATGGCGTTTATGAAACATGTTGTACATACAAGTATTACATGAACAATGTAAAAGAAAGTGATGTTCTATTTCTATAGAAGTTCTATATTATTATTATTTTACAAAGTTATTGAAATGTGAATCAGTTGAAATGAATTCTGTAATGTTTAACTTAAGCATTAAAACAAGTTTTCAGTGTATTTAAGGGATGAGTTTGGCAGTAGTCAAAACCTTTGTATGAAAGAAACTTGTCTACACGGGACCATGTAATTTAATTACATTAACTATTTTTCTGTCGGTGCTCAATTCACTCAATGCATACACCACCTTATGTTCCTTGTATCATGGATTCATTTGTTTGTTGTCTTTGTTTATTTCTAAAAAGCCTCTTTATTCTTACCTAACCTCAGAGTTGCAACATTATTCAGGCAGTATTGATGTGTCACCCAAATTATTCAACATCATCTCCTTCATCGCGTTTAGGGTGCATGAAGCATCATCACATGACTTCCTTCCTCCTTGAAACTCGAGCCTCACTTCTCTTTTGACCCCTGCTGTTTTTGGCTCCCATTTGCCCGACTTAGCTACCAGCCAAATGCATACCAACAATGGGTATGAACCCACTGAACCCATGAACCCCCCAGGACAAGCTGTTTTACATCAACAATGGCACTACCTGGGTCCTTTGAGCTATTTACAATATTTTCTCAAGATCCATTGAGTCTTAATGGGCCTGCCTCAAAAATGATGAGCTATACTCAAATAATATTAATTACTATGCTTGTGGTGGTTGGAAAAGGTGAGGAAGGAGAAATTTAACCATGCTGACATTTAATTTTCCCTTATCCACAAGTGATTGTTGTTCATTTGACTCTCACAGAGGGCAAGTACTTATTTAGGAAGCCTTTTTAGGTGGTATTATGTTGGATTTATGGAACTTGAATGGTCACTGTTGGTCTGGTTGATGAATTAGGCAATGCAAAAGTGTATGATACTGAAATATCAGGTGGGACAGACTTTTCATTACGCTGCAACAAAACTGAAGTCCTATGAGGGGAGTTAGTTCTCATACATTACTTACAGAATGTGGGGGACTTTATACTGTTTGTTCTGAAAACATTTAAAGCATAAATACACAATTTTATGAGGTTTCCATAAATCTAATTTTATCTGCGGCTTAAAGTAATGGGACACAGTAGAGAGGTCATTCTCCCAGGACCATCAGTAGCACTGGAGACCATGTCTGGGAAAATGTAGAAAGTGACAACTGTTTATGTTGATGCAATCCAAAACAGCCAGTTAAGTTTTATGTCCCAGAGGATTGTCATACAGGTGACCGGCACTTAGTATATTTCCTGTAGGAATTAATCCATTGTGCCAGTTTTGAGGTTTAGTTGACATTGACCTGCCTCCAGCATGTGGAAACACTTAAGGAAGGGTGTTTCTGCTCACTCCTCCGTTGGCTCACTGCCCACTTAATTCATTAAGTTAAAGAGTAGCACAGAGTCACACTACACAGCATGTGCTGACCATTCACCCGTCAAGTTAATGGAAGCCATTTTTTCACATTTTTTAAATTTGGCTGTGTCAGTGGTTCTGAGAGCCAATTCTCAAACACAATTTCCACCAAAGGTAATAGGCAATAGGTCAGAGCTGCAGCAGGATGTGTAAATAAGTGGTGACACCAGCACCACCCAGAGGCATTATGCTTTTTTGAGTTGTCCATCCATCCTGTTCTTGTGACTGTATCTCAGGAACATTTTGAGTGAATCGATTTGGTCTAAGGATGAACTGACTAGATTTTGTGGTTTAAAGGTCAAGGTCAAACATGATTTTGGCCATAATCAAGAATTCATACATTTATTATTAAGTTTTGTAAAATGTCTAATAGGAGAATGAAGACATTTTATATCGAAAAGGTCAAAGGTCAGTTTAACTCTGACATTATAATGTTCTGCAACAAACACATCTTCACTGGTTGGCAAGAGTCAAGGCATATACCCACAGAGACAGTTTGTAGTTTCCACATGTAATAGAAAAGAACAAAAACACTACATTAATAAAGAGAATGGAGACTTGTTGGTTCCAGAGTTGTTCAGTATGTGAATAATTAGGCAGAAAAGTTGTTAAAGTGGAACTAAAATGCACTTGGTACTTGCACTTTATATGTCACATCTTACTTCCTCTTTTCTTAGTAACACTTTTAAAAGCAAAATATCAGCCCATCCTCTAATGGTTGACTTCTTCAGATCAACCCAGCATATGCAGTGCTCTTGATATTGCTCTCAAGATGGGAATGTCAGTCAGAAAGTCGGCCCACCACTTTGGTCTAGAAATATCTCGACAACTGTTGCCCTGAAATCTGGTGTCCATGATGGGTACAGGGTGAATCCTAATGACTGTGATCCCTTGACTTTTTATCTGCATCCATCAGCAGGTCAAATTTTTCATTTCTTTTAAATATTTCATAATCTAAAAGATGGATTGGCCCAACAAATTTAAACATATATTTATGGCTCCATGATGATGGAATGCTAATGACCTTTTTGTTCCTCTGGTTTGTCCTCTGGCACCACCATGAGGTTCATATTTGGAGTTCTTGATATCTCAAAAATGATCGAATGGATTTCCACAATCCCCTTTTCCTCTAGCAATATCAAATAAAATTTTAGGTAGGTATTGACCAAATACTTTCACATTTAATGACCATCATTCTCAGCCTACTTTATGTATAGCGCTAAATTAAAATGGTGGACATAATCAACATTGCACCTCCATATATTAACATGTAAATGAGAACATTTAGCTCTCATCAGCATGCAAGTTCAGGCACTGGCTGACTGTAGACTCTTGGTCATATTGAATAATTCAGCAGTAACTTATTAAAGTTTACCTGTGACATTTCTGTTTTTTATATTCATTTTGGAATAGTGCTATACTATCATCAAAACCCTACCTCACATTTTATTTAAAGATCTCAATACATGAGATAAAAAAGGAGGGGGAAAGTCATCTTTTGCTGCATTTCATAAGAATATTTAAAACACTAATGTATGTCCCTGATTACACTCCAATTTATGTATTTAACTGGGTTAAAGACATTGTTTTTAAATTGCTCTGATTTTGCTGTTGATTGAAACTTTTCTACAGAGCCTCTAAGATGACCTGCAAGGACAGTAAATCTTTAATCCATGTGTGTCCTGTATTTTTTAATGTGTTACTGTTATCCATGAGAGAGTTACACATCACTTGTTATCTGTTTCTGTTATTTATTTCTAACAATAAAGATTGACTCCATAGATATCCTGGTCCACATCTCCACATCATCAAAATACGTCACACAACATTTGGCACCACCTGTTACATAATATGCTAGAAACATCTATTTGTACTTAAGTGAAGAAAGAAATCAAAGCTTGTGTTAAGTGAATATAACATAACATAATAGCCTACCAAAAACTTCCAACTAGGCTGCTCATTTTTCTTTCAAGTATTTTCTGTTAATGTTGCAGTGAGGCATCTCTGAAAAAAAACATCCAACTTTAAGAATAATCAGTGCCATCATATTAACAAAGTTTTAGTCGAGATTAGCAACATTGCAGCATATGTCAAACAGAAGACAAAGCTAACATTAAAAAAAGATTTGTATCTGTGGTGCTGAAACAGAAAAATGAGTCTGTTCAGTAATCAGTGTGAGATTAACTGTCTTCATAATGAATACAGATAAATCCTTCAAATTGTACAAGGATCAACACTAAATATTTTACTGACATCGGCAGCACTCTTGTCTTCTTGTCATTCTGTAATAAAAACTTTATGTAAGCCAGCCTGCAGGTGGATGAGCAATAAAGACACTCATATGGCTTCGGCATTGTGATAATAAGTTAACTTTACAACATATATTGACAGCCATGCAGCTCATGAATTGAGTCAATTTAGCTGCAGTGCAGTAAAATAATACCACATTTAGTAGTCTGAATTATCAGTCCAGGGCCATATTTAATATCTTTAATATGAAACGTGCTGAATTCAACAGTACAGTCAGCAACATTAATAAGATAAACAAAGCCAAGCCGTAAACCACTGCTGTGCTCTCTGATCTCCTGTCCAAAGTACGAGCAGTGTTGCAGTAAAAACAAAGTGCACAGTTATTATTGCTTTAAGTGGCAAGTCCAAACACAACCATGGTGGAGAATCAGGAATGGGAAAAGCCTGTGGAGAGAAGAGGGGTGAGTTGCACACTAGGTGTCATTATCACCTTAATCACATTTCAAGTGTTGTTTCATCTGTGTACAAATAGTGTAATCCTGATGGATGATGTTTGAATTGTAAAAAGAGGATTCACATAGTGCACTGATGTTCCCGGCAGAGATTAACAGCGATCCTGGCTCTTGCAACACTGGTATCTGCATTTGGTTCATCTTTCCAGTATGGATATAATGTGGCTGCAGTCAACTCTCCATCACCGGTAACTCAAGCAAAGAAACAAAAGCTTTACATTACCACACAGTGACACTGAGGATTGTGTCACTGATAGAATCAGTATGGTCCTGCTCTTTTCAGTTCATGCAGCAGTTTTATAACGACACTTACCTGGAGCGTTATGGCAGACCAATGGAGGAGAACTTCCAGACTCTGCTATGGTCTCTGACTGTATCCATGTATCCTCTGGGAGGCTTTTTTGGCTCACTGATGGTGGCCCCACTGGTCAACAAACTAGGAAGGTAACAATGGTCCTTCTAAAACTAGAACAAGATTATCAGGCTCAGTAAAAAAGACTTGTGCATTGTCTTTGCTTAATATCATTTTAAATGCATCTATACATGCAACAGGAAAGGGACCCTCCTCTTCAACAATATATTTTCCATCGTCCCAGCTGTGATGATGGGAGTCAGTGAGATTGCCCAGTCCTATGAGATCATCATTGTGGCCAGGTTTATAGTGGGCATCTGTGCAGGTCAGATATGTTGAACTGTTCAAGTAATTGAGATTGATAAGACATGATTTAAATGTAATGTTAAGTTTCCTGCCTTTTTCCCACAGGTCTGTCATCCAATGTAGTGCCCATGTATCTGGGTGAACTCTCTCCTAAGAACCTGAGAGGAGCGATTGGTATCGTACCACAGCTCTTCATCACCATTGGTATCCTCAGTGCACAAGTGCTGGGCATCAGACACATCCTGGGAAATAGTACAGGTCCTGACTGACATTTTAGATTTCAGAAAATATTAGACAGCCTTTACTGGTTAGATGATATTGAGAGGCTTATTAAGAAAAATGTCTCTGTTCCCTGTCTTTTCAGGCTGGACCCTCATGCTGGGTTTGACTGGTATCCCTGCTGTGATAGAGCTCTTCCTGCTGCCCTTCTTCCCAGAGAGTCCCAGGTATACTCTCATCCAGAAGGGAGATGAGAAGACAGCAAAGACAGGTGAGATAACAACAAAATTGTATGACAATACTAAGAAGCAATGAGAAAGGCTAGATATAGAAATCAAAGTAGCAGTATGCATTGTACATTACAGTATTTACACCTTGTCTTCCTTAGCATTACAGCGTCTGCGAGGCTGGGAGGATGTGGATGGAGAGCTTTCAGAGATGCATTTGGAGAACCAGTCAGAGAAGGCCGAGGGCCGCCTCTCTGTGCTCTCCCTGCTCTCCCAGCGCTCCCTTCGCTGGCAGCTGGTCTCCATCATCATCATGAACATGGGCCAGCAGCTGTCGGGGGTCAACGCGGTGAGGTGTACCCATCCAATTGTCCTTGTCCCTGACCACCAATACACACTGTTTCACATGCAACACCACATCAGAGTTTAAACAGCACCTTGTATTGTTCAAGCAGCAGATCCCATATATTTGTGTCCTTAAGTCTTTATATATTCTTAACTATTACATATTTCTCTCTTCCAGATTTACTACTATGCAGACAGCATATATGCCAGTGCAGGAGTCAAGCACAGTGACATCCAGTATGTGACTGTGGGAACAGGTGCAGTGAATGTCTTCATGACAATAGCTGCTGTAGGTACACCTTACTAAACATTTGAAAATCTCTATGAGTGAAACATCTGAAGAGAGAAT
This sequence comes from Rastrelliger brachysoma, assembly GCA_024605115.1. Taxonomy (NCBI): domain Eukaryota; kingdom Metazoa; phylum Chordata; class Actinopteri; order Scombriformes; family Scombridae; genus Rastrelliger; species Rastrelliger brachysoma. The sequence continues at coordinate 26,734 of JANJYP010030350.1, forward strand.
GAGGTCTATTGTTTGATCACATCTCACGGAAAGAATCGTTATTAACAAGGAAATTGTTATTGCAGGTCTTCATCGTGGAGGCCTCAGGACGACGTCTGCTCCTCCTCTGTGGTTTTGGGATCTGCTGTGCAGCCTGTGTGCTGCTCACTGTTGCTCTCAACCTCCAGGTAGAGTAAGAAAACAGTCCAAAACAATTTAAGGGGAGGCTCAGTGATTACTATCAAAAGGAGATCCTGCAGAATAATCAAAACTTGTGTGATTTGGTTTAAAGAGATAGTTCAGAGCTTCAGTGATCTTTTCCCTCATTTACCCAGAGTTGGAGACTAATAATTATCTTTGGACAGACCTTTTTTAAATTGTTGAGTATGCAGTTAGGATCAAATAAAATAATTGTGTTGATCATAGCCATCAAGCAATTGAGCAATACAAAGCAAATAAACTTAAGGGTGAGGGGATAGGGGTGGCATTGAGAAGGTGCCTTTTTCTAAGCCTTTTCTGAATTGAGGCCCTCAGTCTTAACCTGTGAAAACCCCTGTTGTATCTCACACTCTTAGCATATTATACTGCTGCCCTCTAGTGGTCTATAATGGAACAAGCATTTGCTGCTGTATGTCAAAGAGTGTCAAGCTTGAGGTCATGAGATTTTTTGTGGAGATTGAGACGCAGGGGATTTGAAAGCCAGATTTATTACATGTCTGTTTATTTTTAATAATAGGGTATTGGTCTATATAGTAAATAACTTTGAAATTAAACCATGACGATGATGTGAAAAAGCTGACTTTTAGCTTTTTGAATTTAAGGATAATTACATCCACATCTGGTAAACAATCTTGGAAAAAAGCAGCCATATATGGTTGAAACCGACAACCTAATGGTTGTGAGTGACCTACAGAGATCAGCAGGCAAGTTATATTTACCTTGGTCATGCTCTTCCATGCCTGTACTGCAGCCATCTTCACTGCTTTCTTCTTTCAGTTGATTTTCACCTTCAGTCTCATCTTCAGGCCAACCTGCCCAGTTGGACAGAGATCAGCTGACTCACATTCCACTATTATATCATCATTGCCTTGTCTGTACTGCATGTTTTGGATGATTATCTGCCTGCAAGACTTGCATGAGTCCTGAAGTGTTCACCCCATATGGTTAGGAACCACCTCAAAAATGTCATACTGATCTGTCCATGTTCTGAAATATCAAATTATATTTTATCACTGGTATTTTTCTATGTTTTGATTACTATTTACATTTTTGGGGTGTTCAACAGCTTAGTAACACATGATATGGACTGAAAAGCATGTTGTATTAAAGTCTGCAACATGCAACTGAGAGCAGCAAGGCAGACAAGGGTTAATTAAAAAGGTAGAGATCAGGTGATGGTGTAAGGCGGGAACACACTGAGGACTACTACAGGACAAGGAGGGAATGGCATGCTCTGAAATGTCACTGAGATAAGTGACTTGCAGAAAAACTATTTAAAGCGGAAAGTCAGCACTTTAACATCATCGTCACTGTTTCATTACAATTTCAGTAAACTGGACTACAAATACAAAATGACAGAAAATATGTCAGTTTGTTAGTTTAGTGTCAGTTTACTGTACATATGAAGCTCTTATCATGGTTTTGAGGACAAAATGATGACTTTATGCCTCTATTTGATGGGTTCATGAGAAATTTGAGACCTGGAAATAGAGTCATTCACTATGACAAGTACTGATCATCAGACTTGACCACAAAGTCAGTTCTCCTGTCCAGCAATCTTGTAATCTCACCTGGATCCATGTTTTCAGACATGCATCACTTTTAACAGCATGGATGTTTTAAGTCTTTGCAAGTTAAAGGAGCAAAGGCACAAATTAAAGAACTAAAATAGTAAATAGACACTAGTAATGACAAAAGTAATCCACAAGGACACAAGACAGCGATTAAGGTGCATTAGTAACATGTTTATTCCTGTTTTAAAGTATCACATAATCTTAACAGCAACTGCTGGCTTGTGTTGACAGGGCAGCGTGACGTGGATGCCTTACGTCAGCATCGCTTGTGTCATCATCTACGTCATTGGGCATGCCATAGGACCTAGTGAGTCTAACACCCACTGATCAAAACAGGGTTCTCCATTAGCTGAAGTGCTGTTTGGATATGACCAGACATGTAATGATATATGTTGTAAATTTGCATTCACTAATTTGTAGTTGTTTGAGACATGAGCAGCCTCACTATGACCCTGAAGAGTGATGATACGTCTGAAATGTTTTGGTTGTGGTTGAGGTTGACCACACATGTGCTCTGCAGGTCCCATCCCATATGTGGTGACCACTGAGATGTTCAGGCAGTCAGCCAGGCCCGCTGCCTTCATGGTCGCCGGCTCCGTGCACTGGCTCTCAAACTTCACTGTTGGCCTGGTCTTTCCTTTTCTAGAGGTCAGTTGCAAAATTTTAAGAAGTTTTAAACTGAGGGTGGAAAAGTTTATTTTTTATGCAATTGATTACAGATGTGTGTTTTTAGAATAAACAAGAAGGCAGATTGCTTCACCATCCAAATTGCATCAACCATTATATACTGGATACTTGTCTGTGGGACATTTTGCTGACATGATTTGGGTCTGCTTCTAGACAGTGTCACTGTACATCAATTTGTTCTCAGTTATCACCTTTATGCTATGATAAAACATTCCTATCATGATGGGAGTGGTCTCTTTCAAGGCCCCCCATCCATGATCAAGGTAACTTTGTGGTCTGATGAGTATGAAAATAATATGAAACATATGCTCTGGCCTTAACCAAATCTCAACATAGTTGAACACTCCTAATATGTCAATATCTAACTCTACCAATATGGAAAATATAAGACACACATATAAGACTGACAGAATTTTCCCTCAACATCATTAAAGCACCAATTGAGGGGATATATTTTGTAATAATTGTGTTCATCCCTCCAGAGGGGTTCAAAGACTATACAATCAATATAAAGCAGTATTGAGGCAGCATGTGGTGGACTAACACTCTACACACACTTTATGTTGGTTTTTCCTTTAATTAAACAATGTGTTATGTTACTTCAATATACTGTGTAAATAGGCAATGCAAACTGGGTAGAAACCAGTCCATATTCCATCTGCAAACTAGAAATCTTCTTAACCAAACTTCACTGCTTGAGGCCTGTTTGTCTCATTTTGTCTGCTCTAATGGACAAGGTGACATCATCTTAAAGATAAACATAAACATGATGCACTTTACTTCCTCTCTCGTGTTTTTATCTTAAAACCAAAAAGCAAACAAGGGAGGAATGTGTTTGAGTAAAAGAAGCCAAAAAGAGTATTCCACTCCAACTGCATTTCAGTTCAGTTTTGCTGCTGTTTATGTCCTAGTCTGTTTCTGGGTAATATATTTACAACACCTGTTGATCATGTGGAGGACATGGTCATCACATATCTCTGTTCCTTATCTACCCCCAGAGAGGCCTGGGACCCTACAGCTTTATTATATTTTCCTTCATCTGCCTGGCAACGCTCATCTACATCTGGCTGGTGGTTCCTGAGACCAAGAGCAAGACATTCCTGGAGATCAGCCAGATGTTCGCCAAGAAGAATAAAGTGGAAATCAAGCTGGGCGATGGGGATCAGCCACTGAAAGAGAGCACAGAAACCCTGAAGGATGCAGTGAAGGTCACAGCCTTTTAAAGACAAATGAGAGCATTCAGAGGGGAGGAAATCTTCACTCCGGGGGTAGTTGTAACGGACTGGAAGTGATTTAATTTAGCCTCTATTTTTTATTTTACAAGGAATCTTTGTGCAATGCCTTTTTTATCATTTGTATGTGTCTGCTGGAAATAATCTAATGTCTTACTGTGTGTATTGGTGTTGTCACTACATACAGCCTAATAGAGATGTGAAAAAGTCATTAAACAAACCAAAAAGTCACTTGTAAGCCTTTATTGATGATGCAGAGATATTAAGACAATACATGACTTTGACATATAGTTTGCACTGAATATTAACACAAGTGTCAGAAAGACATTTTCATCCTTTATTACATAATGAAACATTTTCCAAATCGCCAGCATCAGGCATTAATTTTTTTGGTTTATTGCAGTATGTTAAAGATTATACAAATAGAAGCAGCTGAGCATTTTCAGGGGCATCTGTACTGGCTGTCCAGCTGCACCCCTCCATACAGGCTCAGTTTGGTGGTTCCCCAGCTGAGCACATTTCCCACTGCGGTGCCATTCCTCTCACATGACATCTGATCCCGGATATCTGCTGTAGTCAGCACGTAGTCCCACAGATTGACATCTGTCATCTTACCAACAAAGGCATCTGCGTTGGAGATGCCCAGTAACCCATCCTGGTCTCTGCCCAGGATGAACACACCACTTGGGCTGATTGTGTAACCACTCTTCAGGTAACGCTGTTCGCCCACCATGCCATTGATCCACAACTCTGCACCGCCGGTGTGGGACGACCATGTGATGCAGTAGTTGGCCCAGGCCTGGGTCCTATAGTTGTGTGGCAGGTTAACAAACTCATTGCCGATCCAGAGTCCCACTTCCCTGCCAGTTCTGTCCTCAGTGATGGAAATCATCAGCTCGTTGTCATTGCCATTGCTGGAGTAAGACATGACGGTGTGGACTCCCTCTACCTGAGGCAGGACGTGCATGCAAACAGTGAAGGCATCAAGGTCCATGGGATGACTGAGACGGGCCAAAGCATAGCTGCCAGAATTCCTCTCGTGGAAGTCGAGCACCAAGGGGAACAAACCGCGAGGCTCTGAGTATGGCAGAACAATTAGAATCAAACCGCAAAGCAAGTAATATCCACCTACTTTTATCATCATCCATAGCTGCAAACCACAAATTCAGATTTGAAACAAAGCACTCACCATTTCTGGGCCTGTGAGTGAGAATCCCACCTTAAGAGAGTAAAACACAATACAGCAAAGTAAATATGAGCACATTTTCACCACCTATAGTAGTTTTGTTGATGTCTGAGAGCTAACTCACCTGAATGCATGTTCTTTCCAAGAGATGNACAAAGTAAATATGAGCACATTTTCACCACCTATGGTAGTTTTGTTGATGACTGAGAGCTAACTCACCTGAATGCATGTTCTTTCCAAGAGATGTTATCAGACCCTCAATCTTCAGGAGCTTGGACTCGATCTCATCTTGGCGACAAAATGCTGGAAAAATATAAAGTGAGAGCAATGACAATTAGACTTCGTCCTTTGTCTGCTGCTACGTCAATTCAGGGAATAAATTACGTTGCCATGTTGTGTAATCAGAATGTCACAGAAAGCCACACACTTCCTTTCCCTAGGCGCGGCAGGAAAGAAGACTCTACCACACGGTCGTTGAGAGGCTGAGCCATGCGGTAGTCATTCCACAGGGTTCTGTTGTAAATATCCATTAGAGTACCCTCCAGCTTCCTGATCTGAATACGACAGAGACATAAAGAAACTTGTAATACATCAACATATAAATTCAAAATTCTCCAGTTTCCTTCAGTTGATCTGATTGTCCATATATCCCTCAAAAAGTTCAGGATTTACCAGTTTAGCTGCTTTTTCTATTTCAATTGTTCCTCATTTTTGTACAAGTGCCTTCCTATCTGCTGTACCTGGTTATGTGAAAGAGTGATGGGTGTATCAAATACAGTCCACAGGATGCTCTCATAGCAAGGTGGGGTGGTGAGGGAGCCCTGGTATCTGAAGAAATGGTT
>JANJYP010030351.1:0-12181 GCA_024605115.1 Rastrelliger brachysoma
GTGGTCACCATAAATATTAGCTACATCAAACACATAGAGTTAGCATATGGAAAGTTGCTTTGGTGTAATTTTTCATAATTATATTACTGTTTCGTATTTCCTTCAATCAAGTTCTTTTCTTTCTTTTTCTGACTATTGCAGAGCTAGGCAAATAAAGGTCCGTGGAACAAATTTGTAGTTTAGGTCAAAAAACTATAACATTATGTTTCACAAAACACCAGCAGAGGCATCAAAACAGTCATCCTAAATCCATCAAACCTTTCAGAAATTAAAACTTTATACATAGAATTCAACAATTTTGTAACTTTTGTCAGTGTCAGAGAATAAAACAGCCAGGCTAGCGTCTACTGGTGGTCCGCTTAATTATTTTAAACTACCACACAGTCAGAGAACTCGCAATAGACTTCGGTTTTCTCTGGCCCAAAATCGTGAGGGTTAGGGGTTCAAGCGTTCCAGTTTGAGTTTTTGTGTAGTTGAGGCAGCATCATGAAGAAATTTTAGTAGGGGATACAAAATTATTGGCCTACTTCACACGGACGTCACAACCAAGCAGTATTATTAGTTGAAGCTGAAAATATCCCGCCCACCACAATGCCAACGTTTCAAATTGGAGAGTGGCCAGACGCAAAAAAAAACAAAAAAAAAAAAACCAATGAAAAACAGTTTGGCTCAGTGTTGCAGCAGCAAACATCGCATCATACATCATACAAAAAAAACAATTAAAAAAAAAAAAAAAACTTGTGCAGACAGTGCAATCCATTCAGTTCAGTGTATGTCTGGGGTGATGGCAGTAAAATACAGAATGTCCAGGATGGAATGATCTTTTGAAATACCAGTGGCTTTTTTGCCAGTAGCCCAATGTAAATGTCTATAAGTGAGAGCAATGATGATCCAGTAACACCATCAGGAGATCCCTGTTGTTCTCCTCTGTGCAGCTGGAGAACCACACAGTGCAGTAGTACAGGATGCTCTCTGTGGCTGACCAATAGAAGTTGGTGAGCTGGTGATGAGGGAGGTGAGTGTGTTTGAACTACCTGAGGAAGTACTGTCTCTGTTGGGCCTTTCTCACCTGGTGTGAAATGTGCGTGGTCAAGGTGAGGTTGGCTGAAATGTGAACACCAAGGAATTTGAAGCTCTCTATCCAGGCAACCTCCTCTCCGTGAATTAAGTGCTCCATGCATCCAGATGTTCTGAAGTCCACACTGATTTCCTTGGTTTTGGTGATGTTTTAAATCCAGGTTATTTTGAAAACACCAGTTTGTCAAGTGCTGAACTCTTCTCTGTTGTTTGATATCAGATGTATGGTGGTATCATCAGCAAATTTGACAATGGTGTTAGTGGGGTGAATAGGAGAACAGTCATGTGTGAATATGGAGCAGGGGCTTAGTACACACCCCTGGGGTGTGCCTGTGTTGAGGATGAGAGTAGATGATGTGTACTTCCTCATCTGTACGTTTTGTGGTCTGTTGCTGAGGAAGTCCAGAATCCATGTGCACAAGGAACTGCCCAGAGAAATGCCATGTTCCTTTTTAGATACAATCCTTAACTGTGATGGAAATCTATTTTATTTTTAAATAAATGCGAAGAAATAAATATATAAATCCATGTTTTCACTGCATTTAAATTCTGGAAACCTGGCCCATTGTTGAACCTAATTGATGACCCCTAGCTTATTGTGTGAAGGTATGTGAAGACATAGAACACAATTCATTCTATCATTTAGTCCATAAACATCTGCACACTCACTTGTAAGTATAATACAAAAAAGAGCCAACAGCCACACTATAGTTAGGTTTGAGCTAAATGCTAACATTTGTACATTAACAAGCTCACAAGAACAATGTTAACTAACTGTTGCTGTAACCAAGGAAGCTGTAAAAACATTAGCATGGAACATAATCCAGGGTATTATCACCAGTGTTACAAGCTTATTAAAAATAGAAACTTGCAGCAGCAGGAAATAGTGCCACTGCAAAGTACTTTATATTTAACTGTCACTTTCACCATTCAGTACTTATTTCAGCACTCTGATACTTTTTAATTTTGTGCAAAATGCTAAAATTGTAGAAAAAAATATAATAAAGTTAAAAATCCAAATTTAGGAGTTATTGTACCATTGTAGTTAACATGAGCTAATTAGCACTAAGAACAAAGTATGGAGGTTGATGGATATTTCATTGGTTTTGCAGGTGTTTGGTCATAAAAGAAGATACTGGACAAGGTGAAATTTTGATTTTTGATGAAAAGTGAGAACATCATTAGGATTCATGTCAGATTTTCATCCTTTGAGCCACTCACAACTTAAGACCAAAAAGAAGAAAGAACAAGAAAAGAGTCTGATTCTAAAACACTTGACATTTGAGCTGAGTGAACAGCTACTTGAGAATTTACCATGGTCTGAGGTGTTAATGTCTTTATAATTTTGCACATGTCCCAACTTGTGTCAACTGCAGAAACATCTACTATTTAGTAGCTGGTTTCTCAACTCTGCTGTTAATCTTCCCATCCTGTCTCCACTGATCTGGTTTGTTTTTGCAGTGAAAAAAGAAAAATCCCATGATTAAAAAAAAAAATGGGAGTGAGTGAGTGTTGTTTCTTTCATATCTTATCCGGCTTTGTAGAGTGGAAAAATGAACCAAAACATTGTAGAGGGAGAGGAGCTGAAGTGATGAATAATAATCAAAAGAAACATGAGACAGCTTAGATGTCTGACTGACCCTAACATCACTTTCACACACAGATAGATATGAAAGTAATTAGTCTTGATCACAACTGTGTGTCTAAGAATTTTTGAGGATTGCAATCACTGACAGCAGAAAAAAAAACATTACAATAAAGGTGCCTTGCAAATAAAATGTCTCCATAGTTATTGGGGTCTCACAGCAACAATTGTCAACCTAGCACTTTTTGATAAAGTCGCATCTGAATAGATGATGAAAGGCATCAGGACACCTATATGTGTGGGAGGTTAACTCTCCAAAGGCACCGAGACAGTCAGAGAAAGTGCAGAGTAGAAAGTATGGCGAGATGAATGCGGCTCTCGAGGTTCCCTAACATCTATATCTCCCCTTGTAGAAGGCTTTGATATTCAAAACTCAATAGGGATTTTGGGCCACTGAGCATCACTGAGATAAGGCCCTGTTAAACCTTTTCAGCCTCAGGCGTAAATGAGATACTTATTAGACATTAAGCTTTTCATTTTGGCCTTGGGCTTAAAGATTCAAAGAATAAATTATATCCCCTTTGCCTTGGGATTTATGAAAACTACTTTATTATAGTTTGCCAAAAATAGACCACTGACCCACTTTTTGGTCCAGATCGGCATTTTAGGACTGGTAGATTGAAAGTGACTGGTGTACATGGTGTCTTGTCTGTTCCATTCCCGCCTGTCCCCAGCACCCACTGTACCACCTTGTCGCCCACAGGGACCTTCTCTACTCTCCAGCTCTTGTTGTCCCCATCTTGCCCGGTAGCTAATAAAGGAGACGCAGTTCTTTTTGCAGTCTGGGCATATGTACCAGCAAGCGAGCGAGGTTACAACCGCTGAATATGAGCATTATGACAAGGGCAGCTCGGCAGGCCACGGAGCTGACTGGTGCAGTTGAAAGAGACGTGCCTTGAAGGGAAGCACATGCTGGAAGCTTGAGGGGAAGCATTCAGTGTTGTTTTTTTTTACATTTGAAGAGTATGAACAGCAGCAACAACAGTGCAGTCTAGGTCAAGAAATGTTTTAATATCTGAGAGTGGCTGAGCCTGGCCAGATGGACAAGCAAACAGAATTGAACATTAGAAATGCTTCAAAGACCAGGAGGTACATTAAAAAAAAAGTGTTCAAATAAAGATGTTAGAAATACACTGGGCACACAACAGAAGAGGAGAAACCACCACATACTATCACCAAAACAATAACAATAGAGTACAATTATCACCCAGTATTCATAGGTGTACAGGTTCATGGTAAGGCTGTTGTATCAGATTGTATTAAAGTGTACAGCCAAGATGTCCATGTAGGGTACATGGGTAATGAAATGGGCAATTTTTGCAGGCCCCACATGGTTTCAGTAACATGGACCCACATGTGAAGGGCTAAGCAGGCATGGACATAAACAGGTTAAATTGTATGAGCCCCATATTGTTACAGTAACATGGGCACCACATGTGAAGCCTATGTGGACTGGCTAAATGTTCCCCATTTGCCTACATGAGCAAAAACAAGTGGGACCACCATGGAAACTGCAAACACATCTACCTGGGACCCATATTTGCACCCTAAATGTAACCCTTAGGGGGCCCACATGGTCATGCTGGCTGAGTACTTAGTATATTCTGTGCATTAACAATTAAAGAGGAAATTACAGAGTGTGATTTGTCTTGCTGAGTGACAGTCAACTATGTAGCCCCCTCTGTTAAAAAGACCATCTGTATTAAATCTACGTTTTCCTAAACCAGTAATTAAACTGTGATTTCATTTATTTGGCATAAAAATTAAATAACAAATGACAGAGCAAGTTTTTTTTTTAATGTGTGTATGCGCCAGCCAAGAGTTAATACACACTCAACCTTTTATTTTTTACTCTCACATAATCAAATATTCTCATACAGCCTTTTCTGTTCAAAATGTTGCACATGTATGTCTGCTTGGTTTGGAAAGTTCAATTCAGCCAGATTCTGTGGTTGCATGTCATAGATGCTGGTGTGTGTTCTCTTTACTGGCAGAGCTCCACACCTCCAATTAACTGAAGTTACTGCACTGTCACAACAACACAACAGCGGTCCTTCCACAGAGAAGCCCAACAAAAACTTACACAACTCTTATATTTCTTGTTAGCACATAATGTCGAATACTACTACTGCCAAATTTCAGACTGGAATCCTGCCTGACAAGCTATATTTTGTCTTCATTTCATCTTTTGTTGACTGGCATCTGGACAAGTTAGTTAGCCAGCTAATTAGTTAATTAGTTGCTTAGCTGGGGACGTTATTACGGAAAATTATCATTGGCTTCAACACAAAGAATACTTGCAATACAGCATGAAAAAACACAACCCTCTCATTAATTTAATGGGGTCAGACCATGTTCAGTCAAAAAGTTAAACCTGACTCAACTTTTCCGGCAACATCTGGCTAGGTGCTGCACTGGCCAACATTAGTGTACATGCATGCAGATATAGATTATTGGAGGATTTCTTATGCACTGTTTTGTTTTTTTTTTTGTTTTTTTTATGAAAGATAAAATAGCTGTCAAAGTTGTACTACAAAATTCTGTGCAGTGTTTTGGCATCTGTTTAGTACGGTGGTCGAGAACCGCCATAGTTGGAAATTTAAAAAAAACCCTCAAATTAAAAAAAAAAAAAAAAACTGCTGCTGTGAGAAAAAATGTGGCAAATAAAAGAAATACACATTCACTGTTAAAAAAAATGACATACAAATTTAAAAAAAAAAAAAAAAAAAGAAACTGGAAGTGGATTACCAGGTCTATTAATGCTGATGCACATATGGTTTTTTATGAGAGAAGAAGGCGACAGAAAACCAGAAGAGAAACTAACGAAAAAGTAAAAATAGTGTTATTAATATTGAAGGTTGGAATTAGTGAAATCTCAAGATTTGTTTGATGTGTTGTTAATATACTATGATCAGGATCGCTGTGACTGTGGCTGCACCGAGTTGATGATGTTACTGTTAGTTACTCAGTGTTTGACCAATGTTATTTTTGTTAATGTACTTAATTGTGCATGTTCACTTGCTGAATTTCTTTCCAACACTTCACTATCATTATGTCAGTCTTAATTATAATACAACCAGAAAATACAGGAAATGTGTATGCAGTGTTAAAAACAAGAAAAAAGAAAATGGAAAAGATAATAACTGCTTCTCTTTATAGAGTAGATGTAGTAGGGTATAAGATAACCTCATTGATAACCCTAGAGGAAATTCAAAATTGACATAACATTTGCAAAAGTCAGACAAATAATAAAAAAGAAAGCCATCGAAGATAAGATATAAAGTAATATTAACACACTTTCCATAGTTAATGGTCTCTCTAAATGTTGTGTTATTTAAAATGTTTATGCAATTGAAGTGCAAAGCAACCCAATGATACTTAATTTGTTTTGCTGCATCATAATGTATTGTTTTTTTTTTGTGGACACGAGCTGGTTTTTAAATCAGCCTTTTGCTCATCATGTGGTAAGGACATTAAATTCCTATGTGACGTGAATGTTGAAATACCTGGCACAAGTGGAGGTAATGCCTGAATTTTTTATTAGGCTTAGACAATGTATGCTCTACACCTTATGAATATGGGCAAGGACACTATATGTCAGTTCTTGCTCTGATGATTGTTTGGAATCTTATTAGTGTAGTGAAAAAGATTGATCTCTTAACCAACTTATTCACCATTACAAAGGATGAGTCAAGAGTGCAGCATTTGAAGTCCAACAGCTCAAACAGGGTTCATTACAATCAGCATAGTACAGCTGTACATTGAAAACATCCCCTGTTCATAATGTGATGTGATACCTTTTATATGTTCCTTCTGTGGTGTCTAATTACAAATCTACTGCACACATTATTATTCTACCATGAAAAAAATATTGTAATGCTTTTTATCACTTAAAATGACCTCATTCATCATTTTATTTAGTGTGAAAGCTCTTGAAGCAGTTCTTTTCACTGTTAAAACAGAGGCGGACCTTGCACTTAGAGCAAGTCACCCTACAAAGTCAACCTTTGCAACCAGGATACTTGCATTTCATTACAACCATCTCTGGATAGTCTATCCGTCCATCCATCCATCCATCCATCCATCCATCCATCCATCCATCCATCCATCCATCCATCCATCCATCCATCCATCCATCCATCCATCCATCCATCCATCCATCCATCCATCCATCATATTAGCATCTATACAATACAACTGACTATACTGTGCTATATTGTTCCATTACTGCACAATGTTGCCGTATGGCAACATACCTACTTTTTTTAAATAAAAAAGTTATAATTGAAGTAAAATAACATTCACATAGTGAAAATAGGCTATGACATATCATATATATTCAAAAAACAGGAAAAATCTTTGCCAAATGTTGAGCACTTCTTCCGTGACACAAGTTCATCAATGGTGAAGAGAAGAATGAGATTATGACAGAGTATGATGTCATATGATTTCACCAAAGTACATTATTGGATAAAACCAGGCCTCTTCTTTTATATAAAAATGAATCAGCATTCATGTTTATTTTCAAATACTAGGAAAATGCCAAAGAATGGTATGTTGCCATATGGCAACATTGTGCAGTAGAGGGTTAAGCAGTGGGCATATTTCCTTCCAATCTTTTCAAATATGGCTGCGTGAGCGAGTGTTGAGCAATCTTCCAGGTCATGTTGACCTGGCATCAAGTTGTGTTTTTGTACTGTTTCATGTCATCATAACAGTCATCTTTTATTCTTGACTCCTTGTATAACTAAACCAGACCCAGTTGTTATATCTCTCCATCCTGGAAATGATTCCTCCTCTGGTCACTCTACACACATTATTGTGAAATTTCCACAACATTAGAAGCAGAGGACACACAAAGTGCATTGGAGTCATTTCAAGCATTCTGAAGTGTAAAAAAGGAGAGATGCAGAACTTTCAAAAAGAAAAAAAAAGCACCATCAAAAGACAAGGTTGTGAAGGTGACTGTTTTTGCAGAGATACACTAACAATTTTCCACTAGTCCATTCTGTCATTTAGAGTATTAATGAAATAATTAACAGTCACCTATTTAAATGTTTCTCTGCAGATTTCAGTTGGCCTAATGCAGCTACTGAGCAGACTATTTTAGACAGTTCAGTTTTTCACCAATTTCACCACCATTGTAGACTCTCTTACATGTTTTCTGGTCTTTTTGATTACTCAAAGCACTTTTACACTACTTGTCACATTCACTCTTTTACACACATCCATACACTGATGACAGGGACCACCACACAGGGTGCCAGCCTGCTCATCAGCAGGGAGACTAACCATTCACACATATTCACAGCCATCAAGGGCGATTTGGGATTAAGTATCTTCCCAAGGAAAAATCGACATGTAGATTGGTGGACAACCACTCTACCCTCTGAGCTACAGCCACCCCCAAGGATGAAGGGGAGAGTATTCAATGAATTGCAATGTGCAGCCTCACTACTAGAGGTCACTAAATCCTGCACACTGCTCTTTCAAATCTTTTGTGTCTTCAGAGGGAGCTGTGTACAATCTGATAAACTGCCTCAAATGATGTTACTTAAGCATCCAGTTGGAAAGTAGAGAGGCCTGTATTGTGGGTTGTGAAGGAGCCAGTCACATAGAGCTGTGGAAATCTAACACTGCGTCAACATGTGTAACGGAGGCCAGCTAGTAGCTGGCTGTGCAGCAGTACGTGAAGCTTCCCTCCCGATACTTCAAGAGTGCTTTCAGTCAGTGGCTGAGAGCTCGGGCTCTTTTGCAGGCTGCCAGTCTTCTCCACCATGGTCTCATTTGTCTGCAGTAATTATACTAATGTCTCAAAATTAATATGGCAATGATTTATTGATGACGAATGCTAAAAGTAGCAGCAAAAATGACCTTGACATATTGAATTGCAGGAGTCTTGGCACGGGATCACAGATGTGAGCTCGGTCCAGGAGGTTGAGACTGACATCAGTGACAGCAGAGCTCCTTCCAATCTGCCTCCTGTGAGCTAAAAGGCTCTGGAAATGATCCATCTCCTTATACTGCATGTGAAGGAAAGCAATATGCAAATAACTTAGTGCTAATATGCGCCGCGGCCAGACATTACTGAGGCTTCAGTTTAACATTCTCCAAACTCCCTCATCTCTGCAGTGCCCGGTGCCCCCTGACCGTCCAAACACTGGGCAAGTGGCATTTCTTACTTAATGTATTTGTGGGTCCCCCACCCGTCCCCCTAAAACCACCCAGCAGACCATGAAATGAGTTCATTTCTACACAGTGAGATGCAAATGACTGGTGCTACAATAATATCACACTCTGTCATAATCAGTTATGCATTTAGAGAAGGGGAAAAATGTGTCATTTCTGACATTTTCCCCATATTGTCTCTCGCTTGAAAGGACGATGACTCCCAACACAAACCTCACGAAAAGGTTCGACAGCATAAACACATATTGTACTCAGTTCTTCCTCACTGACTTCACAAGGATTTTCATTTTGCTATCAAAAGCTCTTGTGTAATTGGTACACTAGGCTTGTTACACTCATTTCCTCTTTCCTAAGCCGTTCCATACGATGAGCTCTTTTTTCCTCTGTCGTTTCATCTGCATAAAAAAAAAACCTCTGACCTTCCTATCAGGCAGCCCATCATTTCAAAATGATCACTGGACCAATTAATCTAGAGATAATGCATACATGTTTCCATATGCCAGCGAATGATCTATTCACTGGTGAGAGAGTGAACAGCCAGAGGACTTGGGGGGTGATAGTGTTTCTACCTCTGGATAACCGCAGTGTAAAGCAATAGCTGGACACACTGCTGTGAAATGTAAGAGTGTGATAAAATCTCATAATGTAATACCTACTGTGAGTTCTCTATTCAATTCATAGTAATAAAAAGTCGTTTTACACTTAAGACAGTTTCTAAATGATGGTATTTGAGAAAAATGTTATTTGAGTCACAGTAGGTTTTTGTGTTACAGTACTGCTTGTAAGGGGAGTGTGTCTATGTTCCCACAGCTCTATGTTCCTTTAGTTTAATAATAAAATAAAGAATGTCACTTGTCTTTCAAGCACTTTCTTAGAAAAAAAAAAAAAAGCTTAGAAAAATGATCATCCTCCAGCAATGGAGTCAGAGACATCATGTTTTCAGGTTGTCCATACATGTCTTTTCTTATATAATGACAACTCTCTGAAACCAAGATCATAACTATTAGCACAGCAATGATCATAAGGTCATATTTTTTGTTGGAGGATTTTTTTTAATATGAATGCACTGTGTAAAAGCTTAAACTCCTTCAAATTCACTTAAAGCATGGGGGTCAAACTTATTTTAGTTCAAGGTCTGCATACAGTCTCATCTTGATCTCAAGTGTGCTAAACCACTAACACCATTGCATAATAACCTATAAAGCATATATAATACATAGAATAATTGTACTATAGTAAACTATTTACATCACAGAAGAGCAACTTGATGTCTTAAATGAGCAATATCAGCAATATTCTATCTCTGTCTTTCCAGTTATTAAAATATACTGCAAAGTATTCACTGGACCAGGTAAGACCCCTTTGGCTCATGGGCCTTATGTTTGACACCCCTGATTTAAAGGAACCAACCTTGATGATGCTCAGTGGGTAAAGCAAGGGTCATAGAAAGCAGTTTTGGCATCTTTGGAGAAAGTTTAATGTTTATAGTACAACAGTGTTGGACCAAGCCTATGACAGAGCCTATGCTCTTCTTCTGCATG
This sequence comes from Rastrelliger brachysoma, assembly GCA_024605115.1. NCBI lineage: Eukaryota > Metazoa > Chordata > Actinopteri > Scombriformes > Scombridae > Rastrelliger > Rastrelliger brachysoma. The sequence continues at coordinate 10,453 of JANJYP010030351.1, forward strand.
GATTTCAAGATACCATTTGCAGCAGCATCACAGCCAGGCCCAGAGTAATGAACACACAACACTCAGATTGCAAGTTCAGAACTAACTTTACTGGGTTTAAGACATGAATATTTATACCACACAGTCTGCCCCATGTCATGATCTTTATCAGTATAAAAGAAAGACATCTATTAAATGTTAACTTAACCATCTCTCTAACCCTTGATTAACGAGTGACTATATGAAGAATTAAAAAAAAAAGTTATTATTATCAGCAGAAGTGCATGGGTATTGTGCAAGCATTACTTTTCCATTTGACACAAAAGGTATGGTTATATAAGGCTAAATGACAAGGTTATAATGTTAAATGAAATTTCAGTCACTCGGTCAGGAATTGGAAATCTGTTAAAATCAGATTAAAAATGAGACCTCTCCAGGCAATAGCAGCCGTAGTGTTATTCACTTCATTGCCAGCAGTCAGAGGCTGTTGCCGTCAGTTTGCTGAAGCCACACCTCTCAGATGATGGGCAGCTTTCAGATATCAGGGTAGGATGTTTACATGCAGCTTTTCTCAAATTTGGGACAAGGGTTTATCATGCTCAACACCAACAGACAATATAGTGACTGTAGACTGGGGGAGGGTAGTGAGAGGTGACAGATACTAGTGACTGAACCAGGCATGGGCATGTTTGGCTAGCATCGCAACATAAGTGACTTAATGAAGGACTGGACAGAGGAATAGTTAACAGAGGGATGCTGAATTAAAAGATGAAACAATAAGCCCATACATTAAAACATCATTATAGAGATAGAAAATTCTACCCTACTTTTTAAATAAGTTGATTGTAAAACTTTTGTTAAAAAAACAAAACATCTTTGAATCTCATGAACAATTATTATGAAGACGTCTAGAACGGCTTAAGGAACCATAATTAAACAGGTGTTAACTATCCAGCCTGCAGACCCCGAACCGTGGTAAGGGATCTCTGGTTTGAGATGAACACAACACAAAAACCGGGATTGCTCCGTTTGAACAAGGCGACTGCTTTTATTGTCCGGTCCTACAGAGTTACACTCTTCTTTCAGTGCAGTAACCAAAAACAAAAACAACTTCACTGCGGCTGCCTTTTTATCACTTTTCTTCTTGTTGTATATATCTCCGTTACACTCTTCTCACACACACTAGCTTACTTCACACTCTTCTTCTCGTCACACCCCCCTCGTAACATATCCGCACACACACACCCACAGCGCCCCCTATTCTCCTCCTACCGCAGACACACACACACACACACACACACACACACACACACAGCATCAGGCTGGGCCTGTAACATATGGGTATTAAATTAAGAAATATATGTGTTGTTACATTAAAACACCAAAAGGTGGCAGTAAATGCCTATTCACTGAGCCTGACAACTAGCTAAGAAGAAGATAGAGAAGTGGGAGGTTACGTTAATATACGCAAGAGAAGAAGAAACTAACAAAAGAGTCTAGCATATACGAGCCGTCGAGAAGAAAATGAGAAAGAAAAGTTATTTTTGAGTCAAGAATTCTGAGTTTTTGTCATCATTTTTGGATGAGCTGTTTTTCCATGACGTTGTTTGTCGAGAGATGAGAAGAGGATCAATATATATTTGATGTTTAATTCTCCGGTTAGTTTTTTTTGGTTGTCGATTTCTGACGAAGACGACGGTGATGAAGTGTTTCCAGTGAGCGAGAGTGCAGTACCTTCGCCGCTGCATGA
>JANJYP010030372.1:0-13630 GCA_024605115.1 Rastrelliger brachysoma
TCAACTTTCTGTATCGATTTAAGATTTAGTCGACCAAGTGCACCTGTTTTTTCTTCTTCTGTGTGCATTTTAAAGGGATGTGAATTGGTAGAAGCATTGAGAATTAAAAAAAAGAAAACTAAAATAACTTATAGTTGGGTAAGTTAGGGTGAAACACAGCAACCATACTACATAAATCATTACGCAGACTAATATTTCTGCGTTGTTGAGACTCACCAGTAAAGTTTGGATCTCTCCACAAGTGCGTATGTGTCTCCATCACCGATGAACGCCCTGCAGTTCAGGCAGGTGAAGCATTCGGGGTGATATTTCTGTTCCCCTGCGACCTGCCAAAAAAACAAAAACAAAAAAACAACATATTTAAATCAACAAACTTGCACGCAAACAGTAAATGATAAATGGCTGTGATTTATAGCGTTTTGTAGAAANGAACAAAAACAAAAAAACAACACATTTAAATCAACAAACTTGCACGCAAACAACTTGAGTAAATGATAAATGGCTGTGATTTATAGCGTTTTGTAGAAAGAAAACACTCAAGGGTATTTCCAGCTGTTTTGTGACGAGACATGTGCAACAGGCAACATGAGGCTTTATTAACTGGACTGAGAAGTAGGGCGAGGTCTGGTCACTGGCTCTGTGAGAGATGGGAAATTGGGTTTGCTGCTACCAGATTTCCTCCAGAGCTTAAGGCGGTTTTGCAAACAAGAGAGACAATTGAGTTACAGGCAAAAAAACCAAAACAACAACAAGACAAATAGAGCAGGTAATGACCAGATTAATCAGACCGCCTGGCAGATCTGGGGATGCTGCTCCTGTTGGGAGACAAGAGCTCAAGGTCTCTTACACCAAAGGTTTATTAAAATGATCCAATAAATATCCAGAAGAATGAAAAACACTGATGGTGCATCGCATATTCTGTAAACCTCCCACTTTAACTGCTTCCCATTAACTCCGTGTGCCCTTGCTTGTTGTCAAATCGATCAACACCTCCGCATATCAATATCGACCCCCTTTTAACACCTTCGGGTAATTTTGCCGCCTGTCGATGCAAAAGGCCCACTAGAATACCTAATGACTGCTAGGGTATGTTTAAACATGAGCTACCATGTTTAACGTTTAAGGGTTGGGTCAGCCAGAACTGTTTTCTCCCTAGAGGCTGGCCTTGTGGTTTCATTTTTGAGCTTTAAGTGGCAGAAAATTTTGGTGGGAGTGGGCTCCGTGACAGCACTTTTCAACTGCGACGATCTGCAATTCTAATTCAGTACATCAAGATTAAGCAGGGGCACAGCATGGAGGAGTGCTGAACAAAGCATAATTAACTGAACAGACAGTAAAAAAACAACAAAGAATGGCATGTTATTTTTTTAAACATGGTAATTTATAGGATTTTATAAGATGAGATGTAAAGCAATAATCTGGATTATAAAAGTTTGACTAATTTTTATTTGTAAAAAAAAAAAAAGAAGGCTTTGCTAATATCAAACTAGCATCACTAAAACGCATTATATGGAGCCATGGATTACCTCAGATGTGAGCTGCAGTCATGGGAAACTAAAGCAGAGCTACTTTTTAAAATTGTCAATAAAAGTGAAACAAAATGGGGGAAAAAGCGAGACAAAAATGTGCAAGATCAAAGAATCAATAAAATCATTGTCACTAAGCCATATGTCTGCCAACCCACCCTCCTGGGAGAGCAACGCTGAAACCACGAACGCACACAAACAGATAAACACATGCAGACGATGGCCCCCCGAGGCTGCAGGGAGGAAGACCCTGTACGAGCAAAGTAATTAATTAACAGCTTTTTTTTTCTTTTAAGTAATTCATCTGAGCAGCTCCTTCCAGCAAAATACCATCACTTGGTTAGATCCTGAAAAATGTTTCTTCCTTATTGATCTTAAAAATAAATGAAGTCATCTTTGGCTGCACATGATGTTTAGTGTGTGTCGCACACAGAAATGGAGACGCAATGGCCAGTAACTGACAATGGAAGGAGGCAGCCGTGGGCCTTATTTGACCGACTTAATTTCTTTATTTGTCCTCGGTGTGGCCTCGTAAAAAGGAAGAGTAAACAATCACTGTCAGACATGGGTAGGAGAGATAGTGAATGTAAACATATGTCACAAAAGTAAGAAAGAAAGAGAAGTAACGGGTGTAACTTAAGTGAAATTTAACGTTATTGAGGCACGTTATTTTCATTTTTATTTTTTTAAAGGTAAATACAAGTATTTTATCACGGCTTTAATAGATTTGTTCTGGCTTAGGTGTCGGCCTACAAATGGGGAAAGACAGGAAGCAGGGGACAGCTGGACGGAGATGAAAAGGGTGTGTGTGGCTCTGCACAACCTGACACTGTGGCTGCCATTTGCTTGCCATGCAGGCATGACACACACACACACACACACACATGTACACACACCCTCTATAAAACCACATCAGACAGACAGCAGCTGCTATCCTCACATCCAGGACAAGAGAGGCATCCAACCCTAAGTGCAGATACAAAAAGGCAAATAGTAACAGTTGAAAGGGAGAAAATAGGGAAGCGCTGTGTAATCCCTAAATACATCGTCACTCTGTGTTATATCGTGCCATGTGATTGCCTGAGCAACCGGTTCAAGAACACATCACATGTACTAACACACCACTGGTTCCACTTTTTATTTTTAATATCTGTATGTGTATTTCTCTGTATTAGCTCATCGTTATGTGGCCTCGTGGCTTCTTCCAGCGACAACCAACCAAACCCTGTGCCTTTCCGAAGGGGGAGGGAGGGGGTGAGCGGGTCGATCGGGGTGCGGGAGTAACCTGGGTCAAGTTGTGACAAAACGCTCTGTTGCCAATAGAGACAGGATCCCTGGGGCACATATTTACCTTGACTTATGTGAGGGAGTAAAATGCTGCTTGTAGACCAGAAGTCCCCAACATTTTGTGTTGTATAGTTCACTATTATGCTACACATACGCCCTTGTAGCTAATATGTGTGCCAGTTTTTTTTTCTATTAATGGGAAGTCCCTCAATATGTATCTTAACTCTCTTCCAATAAATATGTTATGTAAAACTTAACCTTTGTATCCAAATATCCAAAGTTTTCTATGCATACATGGAGAAAAATGTGTGTGTTTCAGATTTGGTAGTATTCTGTGTCGTCACTTGGTTAAGTTAGCTATACAGTAGTTGGGTTGTGGCCTGCTGCAAACATCTCGTAACAGCTAACCTCTACATAAGAACTTGTATTTTGTGGTGCAACCTGTCTTAATTTGGCCATGAGTAACTCTCCAGCAAGTAAACACTTGTGTTGGCAAAGTTTGAACGTGCGAGCTGACGCAAACGGCTCCTAGAGAGGTAAAACCATAATTTACGAGAAAATGATGACAAAGCTTAAATTAAAAAGAAGGATAAACATTATTTCAGCAGTTTTTTTTTCTACATTTCCATACTTTTCACCGAAAGGTAGGAAATCAATGTCTTTGGTGTGAATGGTGGCAACAGTGGTGGTGGGAGTGTTAAGACTTTGCACTGATGTTATCTCTNCTACATTTCCATACTTTTCACCGAAAGGTAGGAAATCAGTGTCTTTGGTGTGAATGGTGGCAACCGTGGTGGTGGGAGTGTTAAGACTTTGCACTGATGTTATCTCTGAGGCTTGTGAAAAATTCAAAGTTGGTGGGAAAAGTAAAGAAAAACTACTCTGAACGATTTAAATCATGGACTGGTCTGACTCTGACATTTAATATGCTCCATCCGACAAAGCTAATAGTGCTGGGCTTCGTGTGTTGGGACCCTTTATTTGGTTTTGAATGAAGATTTATATGTGTGATGGTAAGTTAGCTGTGGAATGTGAAAGGACACTTTTAAGCTATTCGGAGGAATTTATGACGGTCTAATACTCTCGACGACACTAAACAGCTAAGAACATGTTGGTAGTAAGTCAGCATGTTCAGGCTATCAATCACCTGCGTTTACATTTCCTGAGTGGGCTGGGTGATTACTTATCTGGACCTAGTAATTAGTTTACAACTAAGCTCAAATGTTGAGTTGATTTAATGAGTTGAGTTGAAAACTGTGAACGTGACAAACAATCATGGGCTGAAGTGATAACTCAAAAGGAAAGCTTAAACTTCTACTTTTTAATTTGCTCTTATTATTATTTTTTAATCATTTAAGTTCCTATTTTGTTCATACAAAATTCATCATTTTCTACTCATTTCCCATTTTTTTCCCCATTGAGATTTTCTAATTTCCTCACATCATTTCCCATTTGTGTTGTTGATTGCATTTGGTAATAAGACGAGTGCAATAGTGTATGTGCATGCCAAGCTTCAGTAATAAATAAAGTTAGAGGAATCAGCGCAGTACAGTGCTTTAAAATTAATTAAAAGGACAGAAACTCGAGATTGTTTATATTATTTCAGTTATATTTTGGACTACCTCTGGAGGAGGAAGTCATTTCTTGACATCATCTTTTTATTTTTATCTATACTGTCTTTCATTTAAACATAAGGAGGTTAATTATCAGTTCTCGTTGGTTAGCTATTTGTGTGCTGCAATATGAATTACGTATGAAGAAGGATGAAAATGTGTAATGTGTATTTATACGCACGGCAACCTCATTGTGAACCTCTACACGCTTCCTTATCTCTTTACGTCTTTAAGTCTCACATAAACACCATTCAGTCAAAACCCTGTGACTTCACTCAGCTTTTGGCTAAAAGTGGAGCAATGACCTCATATCAACAATGCAGAAAGGTGCTTCTGAATGGCCTCAGCAAATTATAGAGATCTGGCTCTGCTTAACCTCCTGTTTGATGTAATGGTCTACACCATGAGTCTCCTTCATTGTCTAAACTCAAAAACAGAGTCCATATGTGACTGAGCTCACATAATCAACGAGCAAGTGAAGAAATGTGTTTACATTAAAAAAATGACCTCATGCTGCATGTTTTGAAGCAATAGTAAAAAAAAAAAAGCAGCACGTGCATTAGGTTCCTAATACTCCCCAAAGTGAGTGCTACAACTGGGTCAAATTCCACAAGAAAAAAGAATTGTCAAAAGCTTGAATAAATGTGATCAAGATGTGCCACACCACAGAATTCAATGCTGTTTCAGTAGAAATAAAAGCAAAGGAAGGCGTGATCATCCTCATTGACTTTAAAGCTACAGTAGACATGATTACAGCAAACACAATTACACTGAGAGAGAAGACAGAAGACCACATTGATGCTCTCTGAATGGAAACCCCCTTCTGCAACAAACAGTACAGTACCCACAGTGTGTACACACACACACACACACACACAGACCCCGGTTTTAGAAATGCTGTTCATGAATTCAGCCTCTTTTCCTTCCATCTGAAGATAAATGAGAAAACTGTTTCAAGTGAGGCCCACTAGGTGGTAAATAAAAATAACACTGTGCGGTGACACAGATATTAGACATGACAATTGCAAGTGAGCAGTCAGATGAATTCTACTTTTATCTAAGGAAGAATGTTGTCTAAAAATAGCCATGCATGCAATGGCTCATCAGTTTTTCATGACATGAAAAAAAAAAGATAAGAAAAAAAAAAAAAAGAGCCGGAGAGCCTCATCAAAAAAAGAAGAGAGGAGAAGATCTGTAATTAGAAAGCAATATCCTGACCCAGTTTAACATGACACACAAAACACAGCAGCGGTACAGTACAATGCTTCAGCTTCAATTTTAAAACGAGATGAAAGATTTAGAAAGAGTCCATGCAGCAAGCAGCAACCACTTGAGAGTGTCTGCGTCCCTGCCTCTTTTGCCGGCTCATGGATGACTGAATCTCACCCATAAGACCCCCCTGCTAAACCCACAGCAGCACTGAACATGCTCACCTTCTTGTCCCTTTTCCACAGCCTGAGACAGCAGAAGCTCCAGAAAAACAAGTCTCCCACCATGTCAGCGAGAGCCGGCGTCTCTCTCTCTCTCTCTCCGCTGTTTCTAGTTCATTCTACTGAGGCAGGCGATTCCCCTGCTGTCACAACAAAACACTGGCAGCAGCCAAACCGGGCAGAGAGACAGAGCTGCCAGAGGAGGGAGGGGAGGGGAGGATAGAGAGAGAGGAGAGGGGAGGGAGCAGCCCACGCCTTTGCAGCTGAGCTCATCTCTGAATCAATGTCAGCCCTCCTAGCTCTAAACCCACCCCTCCCACCCTGCTTCTTCTCTCTTCTCTCACTTTTGCTATGACCTCATCGTTTCCTGTTTGAACCCGCCCACTCTTGCACACGCGCTGGCTGGTTTGTTCAGCCCCTCCTACCCACCACTGCCGCCACCTCTTCCTTTACCCCCCGGTGTCTTCAGTAAATTCTTTGCCCTTCCTCGTCTCATTGTGAAACTAGAGAGTGATAAACGCAATTTATGACTTAAACGGAGGATTAATTTTAGTCTAGTTTCCATTTGTTTTTGTGATGTCATACATTCAATTGTATTTATTTATTTATTTTTTTTACAGTGGCACTGTTTCAAGCAGGTAGATGCTTTAAGGAGCACTAATAGAGTAAAGTACACTTTCAATCTGTGTGTTTCTGTCCCACTGATCACATTATAATGATTATGTTCACTATCCATATGACAGCTGATTACTAAATAGTGGAAAAACTGCGATTACAAGCTCTAAGAGTGCAAGGCGTTGGCTTAATACTCATTTGTCCAAATGACACACCAGCTTAAAAAATGTGAGATACAGTGATGTCATAAAAATACAAAAAACAAAACATGGATAAGCAGAAAATCTTTACGTTTGAGAGAGTACATAACTATTATTAATTTTGCTGCTAATCAATCGAATCAGATTTGTTGTTCTTTTAAAACACTTAAATAAACACAATGTTATTGAATGTGTGATGAAGTCGCATATTTATTTATGAAAATACTTCTATGTAAATCTTCTATAGACATTTATTCTCTCATTATAGAGCTTTCTTTATTTTCAAATTTCTCTAAAATACAGGAAAAATATTCTGTATCTGTGTGTTATGTTTTTAGCACAGAACATAATGTACTGTTCATGCAGCAATATGAAATAAAACGATATAAATATAACAGTTTTGTTTGTGCTTATGGAAATTGTGGAGAAAATATAACCTGCAATATAAAATAAAGAAGAATGGAGGTAATGCTGGAGCTCAAAAAAGCATTTGATACAGTTGACCATGATGTATTATTGAAGAAATTACATGATACAGAATTAGGGGGGTTGTACTAGATTATGGATTTATCTGGGGAATCAATATTTAATATGTATCTGTTTTAGTCTTGTATATATTGTATTGTCCTTGTATTGTCTCATGCTTTATTTTATTTTTGTGGATGTAGATCTGTTTCATTAATTCATTTGATATGTGCTTTTAATGTAACTTCCAACTATTAAAAGGTTGCTTGTGGTGTTCCCCAGGGCTCAGTGTTGGGACCAATATTGTTTATTTTGTATGTAAATACTATATGTAAGGTTTCTAAAATATTAAAATTGTATGTCCACTTTCAACAGGGACACCATTAGACCTGAATCACATGTAGGACAGGTGTGATGTTAGCATGTTAAATTATATTTCTGTATAGCATATAGGATGTGGGAACATAACACTCAAAGTAAATCAGGACATGAGACGTCCTTGTGTCTCTGTCCTTTCTGTCTTTTCTCTCCTGTCAGGCCTCATACAGTCTCATTTCACAGGTTTGTCTCTGCTGCTGCGTCACTCCAACGTCAACTTAAAGTGTCTCTGTACTTGTCCTTGTTGTCCCACTTTCGCCAATGCTTCGAATATGTCCTGCATGTCATTGTCGATCCCTCCCCTCACTACAGGCTCTTGAGTGGGCAGATAATAATAGACAGGCACTCTCTGCACTGCCTGTTGGTTATTATGTAGAGACTGCAGGGCTGGTAGAGAAAACATGATTAAGTTACTTTGGGAATTATAGGAGCTCAATTGGAGAGAAGAAACATACAGGAAATGTTTGTGTATCAGGTCAACATACAGATGATGAAATGTTAATTTGAATCATCAGATTGCTTAAAAAACCTGCCTTCAGAGTTCAGCTATTGGTTATGTTGGTTATGTACAATTTTGACTTTTGATGATACACAATTACACATTCAAATTGCACATCTCTCTTAAAAGAAGCTAGGATATAGTTTGGTGGTTTTTTTTATTTCTCCACTTCTACAGTTTAATATAAATACTGAGCCTCAAAGCAAAAGTCAACATTTTTCTGACTGAGGCTGTTTAGATATTCTTTTTTTACACTCCACTTCACTTCCTACACTTCAACAACTCTGCCACCTTCACAAACTTTAGCTTCTAAACATCATCAATCTATGATGTTTAGAAGAATTTTGTCAAATTATTTTGTCACTTTATTCAATAATAGAATTTATCTGCATATGATTTTTGGTGTCTCCCAATCATCCACATTTAATCACTTATCTAAAGGAATCAGAGCAAATGCAGAAACTTTTAGGTCTGCCTGTAAATGTCATTTCAATGTAAATGATGATCAAAGCAGTCCTAAAAATATCTAGTGATGTAATGAGTTAATATTAGGCTTCAACCACTAGAAAAAGTCCCTCTTTGTATCACTATTACATGCCTGCCTATGTCAAATGAAGAAGTCCAAACTCTTAACTGTCCTAGACTTCCGCTTCCACGAATTTCCAGCTCAGCAAGGAAACACAAAGATAGGTAACATTATGCTAATAACAGCTAAATTTGCCTGACTGGATTTGATTAGCTGAGTCTGCTGGGGCTTCATACTTTATCATATTATCTCACTCAGGTGTTTTCCTGAAGCAGCTTTCTAGTGTGAGCAGTAGCTTCTGGTGGTGACTAATGGTAACTAAGTAAATATTTCTGCAAAACTCACATTATTGAGTCTGTTTGCTTACTTTCACACCGGGGTTTAGCTCCGACTAATGAATGGTTGTAGTGGTTTCATGTCAAATACCTGAGCATGAGGTCAACAGCAGATTAACAACATACCTGTAGATAATGATCTGAATCTAAAACAAATACATGAAAAAAAAAAAAGTTGAGTCTACGTCAACCTGTGGGTAGGCAATTCAGAAGTGAAATATGCAAGACCACAGGCAAATGGTGGTGGGGAGGAGGGGGGATATCAGCCTACACTTGTTGCTGCTTTCGTCCACATTGGAAACAGGAAATGGTAAAAAAGAAGGTTCTAAAAATAATGTACTAAAGATCTCTAGCCAAGTTATAGTATTTCTAACTTTTAAGTGTTATTTCACATACTGAGCAAAAGATCAACATAAATACATATTGTACTCTTTCACATCAATGGGAAAGTGTGACCAGTACTGTATGTTCCCATGCTGAAATGCCTTATCAGCTGCTGTATTAGGGCACTGCTTTGTATGCGAGTTCCACTTCAGACCTCCATGGAGGAGTTAAAATGACAGTAACACTCTCCTTTATCGTAAAAATATCATGCTAAATAACTTTCTACATTGTTGCCGACCGCTGTGTTCAGGGTCACCGAGGAGATCAGCCCTGTTGACTAATAGCGCCATCTGAACATTTTTAACGAATACTGTTTTCCCGACATTTATATAACACATTTGTCTTCACTTAGAAACAGAACAGGACATTCATCAGGTGTTTACAGCAACAACTGGCAGCTTCCCCTAAAAACAACTGAGCTGCCTCACGCCCGTGGGAGTCCATAAAGTTCACTGCAGATCTGGGACTTTCCATTGGTTTTTAGTTCCAACCCAAACTATATTTCCCAATAATAACCACCATGTGTGTAGGACAGTGTTAGCATGTTGTTCCACTCAAATTTTAAACTAAGAAAGAAAGGGCAATGATGTAAACTACCATGATTATTGTTTCATTGATTAAACAGTCGAACAATTAAACAACCTGATATTAATTATTAAAACCAGAACACGATATAAAACATACTGTGTGTGTCTTCAAATGGAAACATGATGTAATAAGTTCCTTTTCTTTATGTTTTCATTTCCTGTTAAACATTTTAAAATATCTGTAGTTTAAAATGTGTTGAGAAGATTGAAACAGAAAATAATAACTAGTAAAAAAGAAGTGACAGGGGACCTAGAGCACATTACGTAACTTTTAAAACATGTGATTTAGATTTTCAGAGTTAGAAAAGGGTAACTTGATTCCAAAAAAAAAAGTCCCAAAGAATCTTTTACTTTCAGGAGGAAACTCATCTTGAACTGTTGAGACATCTTGTATTGTCAAAACAGAAACAAAGAAAGTCCCGAATATTTCAACATAAGCCATCCAAACCATCAACAAACGATAGGAGCTTTTGTGCACCCAGTGACATAATGACCGTAAACAAAATGCCAAGTGAATTATTCTCTTGGTCAAATAAACAGGGCTTTACTCTCTTGACATATATTTATCATTTTTCAATCCTTTTTCAAAACCTTTTAGTCATCAGTAAGTTGTGACCTTCACTGTTCAGCTATAAAAGGTCACCCCCCCCCCCCCATGTCTCTCACTCCTGAGATAATATGTACCTACCTGTTCCTGCATCAGAGATCAATTTTAACGCCGCCTTCACCTACATAAACTCAGCTTACACCATCACTGAGTCATTAAAATGTTAATAAGAAAGTTTGTCGGTCACTCCGGTTTGAATTCACTGACCATCTATGTGGTTAAATCCGGAGAGCGGGCTGATGTAAAGTGTTTTTGTGGCACAGATAACAGTGACAGTGAGAAAACCAGAAGCTTCTTTTAAAGCTCTGAATCCCCCCCAAACGAACAGGCCCACGGGGTCGATGTCTGGCAGCGTTCCCATCTGACCTGAAAGAGCGACGGATTCTAAACTGAATGTTTAGACGGACGGGATGACTGCAGATTTATCTGTCAGAGCCAGGGAGGGAATTCAATTACAGAAGTTAATGTGTATATCATTCTCCGTAGAGGTAGTAAATAACGTCCGCTGGCTGAGTTATTACTAGTTTACTCAAGAGTCAAAGTGCTGACAGAAGCAGAAGCTGCACATCTGCGCGCACCTGTTTGTAAGCGATGCACGCGCGCGCACACACACACACACACACACGCACACAAGCATGCTCATACTGTACAAACACAATTGCTTACAGCTGCTCTCGATTCTCTTTCCAATAATATTCTGACTATTGAATCGGGACAATGGCCCCATCCACAGGGCGTCCGTGGTTACTGAGCACTTTGTTGACCGTGAAGACAATAAAAATTATTTACAATCCATTTTAAAATTGCAAAGTCTTTGGTGTTCACCGAAAATGAAACAAGTTACTTTGAGTTTCATTCTGGACTGCTTCTTCTTCTTGAAAACAACAGGAAGTTTGTTTTTGTCTAAATTTTAAGTTTTTTTTTTAAATTGTTGCACTCTAGTATTTCGAGATTGCCGAAATGTAGAGTGCAATACAAATAAAATGTTGAAGTACTCAGGACAACAGAGTGTCAACATTTCCGTGGAAGATGGTGACATGGCCCAAATCTCCAGAACAAACTGACCTTGAGTAGAGATTGTTTTGTCAGTTGGTTTCCAAGAATTCATTTAGGAAGTAAAGCTCAACTTGTAAGCCAACATGGAGGAGATGTCCTAAAGGTGCTGAGGATAATAGAAAGTTTGAATAACTGAAGTTGTATGAAAAGACCTTTGAATCAGGCATAGATAAAGAACGAGAGACCTTGAAAAATTGCTTGTTCCGTGCTCTGCTGCTTTCTGGCTGACCATCAATTCAATATTTCTGTCTGCAGACTCTGACTCATCGCTGCATCCTGAAATGTTTTCACTGACAATGACAGCTGAGTCTGCGACTCATTCAAGTGCAGCAAGATCAGTGAATTTAATAAAAACAGGATTGTGTTTCCATGCTAATCTGGACAGGTGCAAGACGAGACTAGACTAAACTTCGCCTTGGGTGTGGCGCAGACGCAGACGTGAGGAGCCGTCTGTCTGTGAGGTAAGACGTTTGCTCCGGCCATCTTGGCAATAACGCCTCAGCGGCTGGCTGATCTCAAATGCACTGCAGAGACACTCAATCAGTGTCTTTGCACTATAGGGAGAGCGATAAACCAGCAGAGGAAACGGGAGGAGAGGTGATGCAGCAATCCCTCCACTTAATTCACTTTATACTCTCCTATATGTTTCATTATTGAGATTGCAACGCAAAAGGGCAGGCTGCCTGGAAGCTTGGGAACTGATAAAAAGCACACACACACACACACAAACACACACACACACACATAAACAGACACACACACGCACACAAAATGACACATGACCTGCCAGAAGCTGCTGGCTGCAGCATCTGACCGATAGTCAAATGTGTCAAGAGGGGGTTAATTTATGTGAGACGAATACACTCAGCTTTATATCTGAATCAGTTTTCGGTATCAGAGGACCTCCAGCAGTCAGTGGATTATTGACTTAAACTCAAAGTCACATCTTTCTTCAATAAAGAGATAACTTACATTAACAGTAAAGATAGTTTCCCCACAATAAATCCTAAATATTTGTCACAGTGTAACACAAATTTTGGTCTTTTAAACTAAATCCCACTTCAAAAAGCACTTGAACATTTCACACCGTCAGCTACAAATGGCACCTTCTAAAATGCAAATCATCAGAAAGTGCTCTCCGTGGAATATTTTTGCCGTCACATAAGCTTCGTGCAAAGATGACAGGCGGTAGTTTTCCACAGTAGAGCCTGAAATGTTTCTGCACGCAGCTGACGTAATTTTTTTTATGTCGTCTGTTGTGCCTGATAATTCAGGTTTTGCTTCAACTGTGCCGTAAACACAACAAGGATTAGTTGTGCCGGTGATAAAGAAGCGGGGACGGATGCACTTCGTAAACCGTTGTTGCTTTTACAATACGGCTTCTCCTCTCTCTTAATGAAAGCAGGGGCGAAGTAAATGATTGTGAACATCAAAGCACATGACAGTGTCTGGATCTCTGGATTACGCTGAGCGACATGTGGATCGCATTATAGCTAAAACCTGCCTTAATCATTTTTAAAAGTTGTATCATTAGGAAAAAGCAGATCAGAGGATGTGACCAAATCCACATTAAAATACAATTTTTTTGGTCTTTGTCAATGGTATTACTCAATTCTGTTTCCACTTCAGTCTCATGCTAGTTTATGTGTGTGTGTGTGTGTGTGTGTGTGTGTACCTTTACAAACTAAAGCCAAAACAAAAGGCTGCAATTTATAAGTGTTAAACAGACGGTTGAGCAGGCAGAAACAGATGCACAGCTTTGGGGTTAATACGTCGACCATGAACCATGACATCCCAACAAATTGGATGCTTGAACCAGAAATGACCAAACAGGCTCATAGATACCACTGGGGAAAAAAAAAAGACATTTGTTTCACCAACATNTATGAACCATGACATCCCAACAAATTGGATGCTTGAACCAGAAATGACCAAACAGGCTCAGATATACCACTGGGGAAAAAAAAAAGACATTTGTTTCACCAACATAATATTAATCTGTTTCTTTCAGCTTTCAGCATTAATCAACAAATGGTCACGACTCTCCTTTGATGCTTGTTTCTTGTCTTCTTTATAAATCTGCAACCACTTATCAGCAGAAGCGGTTTGTTTATCTGTTTTC
>JANJYP010030407.1:0-15173 GCA_024605115.1 Rastrelliger brachysoma
TCCTCACTGGCCTCTCGGCCCCCAACGGCCTGTGCATGAGTGTTAAGAGAACCCATTGACATCCCTGGATTAACATATATTAAGGGGTTAAATGAAAGTGCCATTATTGTGGTTTAAGAGTGAAAGCGACCCGTGGGATATTATGCTTCCCACTTGAAGCTATGAATGGCTAATACTAAACAGCACTTCATTATGGGAGCGCGCTTCATTGACAGTGTCTATCAGAACTGGAAAATCTCCTCTTGAGAAGTTGTTCAAGTTAAACAGCTTGAATCCAAGCTGGTTGAGTTGATACTGTGGGGGCACTTGAGTGGTGTTCTCTGAGAAAATCCTATGACTGTTTTCCACCAGGTACATGTATGTCTATGTTTTTAAATAGNAAAGTTGTTCAAGTTAAACAGCTTGAATCCAAGCTGGTTGAGTTGATACTGTGGGGGCACTTGAGTGGTGTTCTCTGAGAAAATCCTATGGCTGTTTTCCACCAGGTACATGTATGTCTATGTTTTTAAATAGTGCCTGTAAAGAAATGTAGTCTCCAAACCAAAAACCAAAAGACCATCCATATACATAAGATCACAGCAGAGATTGCAAAGGAAAAAAAAAGCACAGAGTTGTAGTAGAAACATACTACTGTGGTATTTTGTAGCATACTGTAATAGTAATTGAGGTATGTGTTTTATTACCCCAATTAATTCATCCACAGTTGAAACAGAAACTCCATCACACATTGCAAACAGCCAGTCTTGCTCAACCCTTAAATTTAACACAATGTTGTATGTTACTAACTAAGAGAACATAGCAGCCAAAATGATTTCAGTGAATGTTATTGAATTTGAATGCAACAACATTCTTTAATGGTGGTTTCTGATTTTCTAAAATAAAAACAGGTCAAATGTAAGCCGTAACACCCTCCATGTGCAATGTGTCTCAGACAGAAATTCAGCTAAAAGTACGGTGTTCAGGGTGTGTAAAACCAAGTAAAATTTGACCTTAGCAGTATGTAAGGATTAACATATTAACATATGTAATATGTAATGTAACTGATATAATATGTAACTGAATCTAGAGTTTAGTATGTCTTGTGGTATGTATGTGATCAAACCCATCAGCTCAAATGGTTAGGTCATTTATTCAGATTAATCAACATCCACTTCTGAATTCTGCAACAGATTTTGAATTTGAACATACTGTAAAATACACTAAATAGTGTATACGTACTTATTTAATGCAATGCTGCATAAATGCATGAATACACAAATTAATACAAAACATTGCCTTTATAATTGTTGGTAAAATTGTCAGTATACAATGAAGGTGTATGGTCTTTATGTGCTACTGTTGACCTTACATTGTACTCTTTACCATTGACACAAAGTATAGTGTATCCTATTACCATGTGATGTTTATTAAGCAAGCATTTTAAACCATTTTGTCATAAGGAGGGCAGGGACTATTATTCCAAGTCCTTTACCCATTGCTTTCACTTGGAAGTGTGTGTAACAGTAGGGATGTGGCAGTGGCTGTCTGTAACAGTGTATCCTTTTACGTATCCATGACAGTATAGGGGGATCTGTGACGGGGATTTCCAGAACACATCTCTATTGACATAGATCTAAGGATCATGTGTAAGAGAGAAGCATGATACTGTGTTGTGTCAACCCAACAAACAGGATCTGCTTACTGCTATCCTGCCTGAAAAAAAAGGTTGTTGTCATGTTCTTGGGTGCTTTAGAGTTCAGAGTAAAAAGATTGGTACATAAATAAACAGTCTAAAACTAGTTGAAGCACACACATACGCACACACACACACACACACACACACACACACACACACATGCACATGCAACACGAAACAAAGTTTAGGATGTTAGCCATTATTAGCTTTGCACTAACCTTGCAATTATGCAGACAGATGTTGGTGTGCTGTCAAAATGTGTGTATGTGTTTGCATGTGTGGGCAGACAGAAGTGTATGAGTGCAAGGCATCCATCTCCTGCTTGCTGCGCTGTGTCTGTCAGGGAATTGACATTGATGAGAGCAAACTGGATAGAGACAGCGTCCGTACAGTCAGAGGCCTCAACATTATGGCTGCAATCCTTTTGATCATCCTTCCTTTTCTTTCTCTCTCTTTATCCATCTNACTGTGTCTGTCAGGGAATTGACATTGATGAGAGCAAACTGGATGGAGACAGCGTCCGTACAGTCAGAGGCCTCAACATTATGGCTGCAATCCTTTTGATCATCCTTCCTTTTCTTTCTCTCTCTTTATCCATCTCTCTTCCTTCTGTCGATTTGTCTGTCTCTGTCTGTGCTGTCTCCTTCCCCACCATCCAAAAGCAGATGAGCGGTCACCGTTATGGCACATGACACACACCCTTTTGTCTTTTGAGTTTTTCCACCTCACTGACCCCCTGCAGCCCCTCGCCCCTCCACCTACACCTACTCACTCACATGCATGCGTGTACACACCCACACACTCCCTCCCTTCCTCCTGCCTCTCATCCTTCTCTCCCTGACAAGATAGATCATGGAGGAACTCCTGCTGCGTCACTCTGTGGAAAACTGCAGTGATAGTGATATTTAGTTGATGATAGCCACATTTTCACGTTAAAGATCAAGCTCTGTAAATAAGTTACCCATATTTGCATAAATCAGGCTTTAAAGCAATGGTTGGATATTTTGAGAAATACGCTTATTCACTTACTCCTATTTGTCCAAAGTGTGATAAGATCAATCAAAGACTATCATAGGCTATTTACACCTCAAATACAAGGCTACAGCTAGCAGTGGATTAGCTTAGGGGAAGCAGTCTGGTTCTGTCCAAATGTAGCAAAATCTGTCCATCAGAACCTGTCAATCACAAATTGTCATTTATGCATTTCAGATTTTGTATGCATTAAGTAAACAAAATATAATGTTAATTAATAAGCTAAGACGGTGCTGGTATAGTGGATTTTTCTACTTGCAGACAGAGAAAGGCTAACTGTTTCCTCCTTTTAATGCCAAACTGAGAAGTATACGATGAAAATGTATGCACTTTGAACCTGTTGTGCAGCTTAGACTATGGTAAAGTGCTTGTCTCCGGTATTAAAAGAAACACAGCACTATGCAGGAAGTCGAACTCAAACCATCACTGACGTGTGTGACACCTGACAAGAGAACACAGAGGTCAGAGGTGAAATCTACTTGTCTTCCCATTGAGGGAAGGGGAGCAGGTAATCTAATCTAGGTGAAGTCACCAGTTGAGATTGGAATCCATTGTCAGGACGCCAGGGTGTGGTTTAAAGAACTGATGAGTGTGCGGTTGAATATGTCATGTGTCAGAGCACAGAGCTTTATAATTGCATTACTTTGAAATACTTCAAAAGTCAAAGAGCAACAACAAATGTTACATCTGACACAAGACAAAAGGCTGCATAGCAAGTTACTGAGAAGACATTTAATTAAATGAGGCCATCATATAAGAATGAATATGGAAACATTCAACAGTCAAGTGATTCAAGTCATTTTTAAAATTACAGCTCATTAGATTGTATCATCTAATGTGATACAATTATTCAATATATTTAGTTTCAACACATTTGTTTGTATAAGTCTATGCTTCACTCATTCACATTATTACCTATCTTGTTAAAAAATACATTTTTGGCAAGACATTCTTTAAATTCAGATTATATCTTAAACCGTCGGGCCTGTCACTGGCATGCCTCCCCTCAGCAGAATAAGAACATCCCCAGCAAATGATTGTAGTGTGTCACTACCTCCCATTGTGGATTTCAGCAACAAATGTCAGCACATTGAGTCTGATCCTTTGTTATTAAGATGAAACTAGCCCCCGAAGTCTCTGCAGACTGAGTAAACAGAGCTAATAGAAAATCATGCTGGCCTGATTAACCTGCCTTATTATGCTGTTTGCATAGAACATCATTAGCAACAACAGCGATTTCTCATGGCAGAGAGCAAGAGCAAATACCTGTAGCTTATTTGTTAGTAAACAACAGCAAAGTAAGTGAATAGGTGATCAAATGGAGAATTTGGAAAATAGATTGTGGCAATATGATGTAGTTCTTTGTATATTACAAAGTAAAGTATAGTTATACATTAAATCATAAATGGAAATACTATCATATTTTACTAAATACTAAACTTGATTTTATATCTGAGAAATAACAAGTAAAATGTAGTTTATTGTACCTGCAGCAACTATAAATAATTGCTACCTCATAACCATGTAACAAAATTAACAAAAATAGTAAACTTAATATCTAATGAAGATATATCTGAATTCTTTACTGGATTTATTATTCAACAAGAAGGAAAAGGGTCATTTAGATATCTTGACTGCAAGAATGTTATTGTGTTCATCATGAACTGTATAATCACTGTTAAGATGATTCCAATCACACTCTAGTTAGTGAAAATTAGTTTCCTGTCAACTTCAGACCAAATGGGAATCCATTCAAAATTAGATGTATTGCAGACTATTTTTACAAGTAATACTTAAGTAATTTGTTGCAGTTTTGCAACTACAAGGTGTGATGGATCATGCGCTGAAATGATCCTTCCCATTCTTGTCAATGTTTGAGTGATTGATAGGGATATGCAGCATTTTGGAAGGTAATGTTTATCCTTTCTGAGCTTTTAACAGGAGGGAGCACTGCCTTGCTGTGTGACAGACCCAGATCATGTGACCAGGCAGATGAGGAAGTGTTGACAGCAGATTGCCTTAAAATGCAAATATAATAAGACACACACACACAAAACACAATCATCTGGAAGTTGATACCTTACAAAACTACTTGCAGATACTTACAAAGAGGAAGGAAAGATTAGGGGGGAAAAGCGGATGGAGAGGAGGAAAAAAGAACAAAAACGGGAGCGCAAACAAAAATGACTTTCTTTTTTTCTCCTCTTTTCATCCATGCAGTCTCTGTCTGTCTCCTTCCTCGCAGCTATGAGGCAGTAGAGATTGTCCCCCGTTGGTCCCAGGGTCCCCATGGTGGAGGCCCACCCTAAAGCTATGCCCCCAGATACAGAGTCTGATGAGGAGCACAAGGCCACGAAGGCTTACCCTGAAAGCCCAGGGGAACGCACACAGACACACACACACATGCAGAGCCAGGCAGGCAAGCACAAATACATGCACAAAGACGAGCAGGCACATGTACAATCAGCCAGACATGTACAGTGCACATATAAAAACACATACAGGCAAATAAACACAAAAGCAGGTGGATATACTCAGTTGTTGGCACACACACACTTGCAGGCACACACAGACTGGCACAGAATCAAAAGCATAGTAAACCATAGACCAACGCAAACACAGACCTGCTGGTACTCTCTGGCACAGCCACTCAGTCTCATATCAAACATGTAACTGTACTCTCAGAAATACACCCCACACCAAATCGATATTTTCAGTTTTTCGTTCATATTTAATCTTTATTTACCCATATGTCACAATGGGATTGACATCTCTTTTACGCTAGCCAAGGAGACATAACAATGAAACTGGCATGAATGGAAACAATATAGCAAGTTCATACAAGAGACTGTCCTGTCAGTATGTTTCAGTGCTAACATTAGTTTGAAAATATATCTCCTAAAAACAGGTTTCATGTTCCAAACATACATGGTAGTTGGTAAGAATGATCATTGCAATATGCCATTGCTTGACAGGTATTAACATAGCTGTAGCATTAATAACAGTCTTGTAGTAACAATGCTCCAGTACAAATTTAAGTACTATAGAGTAGAAATGTCCTACATTGACCCTTGCAAGGATACATATTCAGATAAATTTATTGTGAATAATAACGGTCTGTGAATAATCTGGGCCAAAAGAAACATATTATAATTGTTGACAAAATTTCCCATCTAAAGCACATTGCCTCGGATTGTTGCCCAAGGCCTAGATATAACCTCAAATTGTGTGCACCTCTGTGGGACCAATTTTTGAATGTTTCCAAACAAACCTGAACCAGCACAGAAGAATAAAGAGTCATCTGCTATTGACATAAAGAGCTTAATCCTGCCTACCACTAACTATCTCTTCTAAGACTGAACCTCTCACCTCTGAGTTGGCTAACTAGCCATCACTCCTGCCTG
This sequence comes from Rastrelliger brachysoma, assembly GCA_024605115.1. Lineage (NCBI taxonomy): Eukaryota > Metazoa > Chordata > Actinopteri > Scombriformes > Scombridae > Rastrelliger > Rastrelliger brachysoma. The sequence goes on from JANJYP010030407.1 coordinate 6,112, forward strand.
TTGGCTACACACCTGCCCCAATAGCACCTAGAGGCAGAGGTGGGCCCCAGGAGTACAGAGAAACACACACGCATACATATATATATATATATTCATAAAACTGAGCATGTACAAGTACACAGACTCATGAGCTGTCTCCTCTTCTGCACTAACACAAAGACATGGACATTCATGTGAAACCCACAAATAAATAGACACACACACACACACACACACACACACACACACACACACACACACACACACACACTCATTGGGCCATTCTATACATGTCATTCACTGACTGTCCTTTTGTCAGAGCCGTGGCAATTATGGCTAACAAATACACACCGTGCACTGAAGAAACACCAAGCGCGCTGAAGTAAATTAGCAATATTAGGAATGTGCACTCATCATTTGCAGTCAATTTCCTGTTGCTAATGAGATTAGAAACAATGCTGTCAGTCAAGAAACAGTGGCAAACCATTTCCATTTTGTTATTTTCTTTTTTCCCCCGTAATCAAGCCATTGGTTTAATAATCATGAAAATAGCAGGATATGGCAGCACTGTTTAATTACATTTTGAATATCATGGAGTTTTTAGTCACTTGGAAATGTCACTTCATATGATATTGGATTAATATTAACAGTAAATGAGGTACATAATATAAAATTATTATTTCCTCGTGGATATGACAAGGGAATAGGATAATAACCAATGCACAAACAAACAATTTTAATTGTTATGATGAGGGTTACACAAGATAACAAATAGTAATGGAAATTGCCTCGCTGTGATTTTAGTGTTACTTTTAGACAATATCAGTTTCAGTCCTCAGTGTGTCGACAGGTACTGCACAGTAAATTCATCCTGTTTCCTTCGCTTCTCTATCTTTCTCTTCTCTTCCTTGCCTTTCCTCACCTCCTTCTCTACACATCCATCCCTCTGTCTCTTGCACCCCCCTCACCCTCACCACCATCCATCCTATCTCCCATTGGGACTGTCAGTATGGATAATGGCGGTGGTGACCAGAAGAGGGCAGACATACTGTATTTAATCTCATATCCCGTCATAAATCTCTCTCTCTCTCTCTCTCTCTCTCTCTCTCTCTCTCTCTCTCTCTCTCTCTCTCTCTCTCTCTCTCTCTCTCTCTCTCTCTCTCTCTCTCTCTCTCTCTCTCTCTCTCTCTCTCTCTATCTCTCTTTCTCTATCTCTCTCTCTCTGGTACTTTGATAGTCAAGAGGAATTTCTGAACCAACCCTCCCTTTCCTCCACCCGCCCTACCAACCACCCAAGTCTCTGGTGTCTGCAGGGTGACTTGTTAGACTGGGCTCTCAAAGTAAGCACAAGTCTTCACTTCTCAAAAACATACATGCTGGCAGAGTTAGAATTGGGTTGTACATACACTGTTAATATATTTTTTTCTGTATGTGTAATGATGCTATAATGAAATATATAACTTATTTTGTTCATTAAATGTACCCTCCTCTATTAATACTTGAATTATGAGCATTACTGCATATCACAGTGACAATCAAAATCATATGCTAGATGATTCTTAGGAGTTTTTATTTCATGCAAATGCTGCTTGTCATTGTTTTCATTTTGCTATTATAGATAAGAATACAGTTCAATGGCCATGTCTGGAATCCATATTAGCCATTATCAAAGTGTTGCTCATGGAGATTTGGATCACTGTGAGGTACTTGCATAATTTCTTCCTGAATGTACTGCTTAGAATTATTTTGCATTGTAAGCTTCAACTTGTTTATTTACTTGTGCACTGTGTACTTTATTAATAATTCAGTTTACTCTGATTAACTGTAAATCCCTAGTTTGGCAACATTTTTTTCATGCAACTCTAACCCTCAATGGAAGTAAAAAAAAAAAGAATGAAATCAGAAACAATAATTTTATAAAATACCACATCATATGTATATATTTCTAACACTTTAAATTGTAATAAACAATGATCTGAATTTATCACTTTACTATATTTGAAATTAATGTGAAAAGACGTACTGCATAATGCATCAAGAAACATGGCGGATGAGAAGAGTGGTGCCAGACACCATTTTCTTTGGTTTTTGGAAAACCACATGTGCACCACAAAGAGTTAATAGATCATTTGTTTGGGTGTAAATTCAACCAAGCATTTCTTGACAGAGACTTCCATGCTCTTACTCATGCAGGAAAAGGCAGGGCCAGAGACAGCACTGGACATTATTACATATCGATTTAAATCCCTCCTCCTTTCCTCTCAGTTTTATCTGATCAGACATAGGCACACTGATGAATCTCTCTCTCTCTCTCTCTCTCTCTCTCCCACCTGTGTGTGTGTCTTTCTAGCTGCCTCTCTCTCTGCTCTTTTTCTGAAACCTCCCTCTGGTGTATTTTAGATCCTGGATGCCTGAGGCCTTTGCACACCTCACTCTTCCTCCCTCCCTCCATGCCCTCCAACCCCCTTTAGTGCTAATGAGTCGGTGGTGCTAACAGCGCAGGGCTAGCTAGCCTGCTGATGAAATGTAAATGGGCAGTAATGAGCACAATCATAGCCACTTGAGGGGAACACTACCATAGCCCACCATACTATTCCTCCCTGCTTCCATCTTTCCATCACTCCAGTCCTGATGGACAGGCCACAGTCCCAGGGTGGGCATGTGAGTGACAGGGCCTGGCACCCCGTGCTGAGGGGACCCCTGTAGGCCTTTGGAGTGGCCCTTCATGACTGACCGCAGGGACATGGATAGTGATGGCGACTTGAGTCTCGCTGGCCGTTCTAAACTGGTCCATTAATTACACCAAACCCTTAGAGAAAATTAACAGGCAAATTTAATAACAGGGGGGAGGAGGAGGTTTGTGTGTATGTGTGTGTGTGTGTGTGTGTGTGTGTGTGTGTGTGTGTGTGTGTGTGTGTGTGTGTGTGTGTGTGTGTGTGTGTGTGTGTGTGTGTACGTGCATGTGAGGAGTTGTATCCATACACAAGTGCTATCCACCCCCTGCTATTGTAAAGGAGGAACGCTCCAAGCTTATTGTCACCACTGAAACTCATCAAACAGGGCCTTCTGACACTTAAGGTCAATGATTTGAGACCTAACAACAGGTTTGGTTAAGGCAACACTGTTGTAGTTTCAACACTGTTGGCAATAAATTGTCACATTTGATGTTAAGTCATCCTTTAGCAATCATGAAACAGAAGTGTGGGAGTTCTTTATTTGGATGATTCATCATAAATGATGAGTCTCGAAGTTTGATGATGTCTGAAAAGCTTTAATTTATAAATGTGACTTTTAAATGTAATATTGTAATGATGGAAACGTGATTCATCAGTCATTTCAGAAACAAGATGATGAAATGATGGTGAATATATCATATATCAAATTTCCAGTGTTAGTTACTTCACAATAGTTAGTTGATATAATTAGAATACTCAGTCTAACCATCTGGATAACAAAATGTCTTGTATGCTACATGAAAATTTATATTTTAAGCTTTTTTTCAACATACAGACATAATTTCTGCCTATGATAAGAATGGACAATTTTGTTGCTTTATTTAAATGAAAATGTATACAGTACATGTATTATTTTACTTGAAAATATTTTGTTAATTTTGTTAAGGACAAGTGTATACCCTTGTTCTTGGAGATATGTAATTTTCACATTTGTTTAGGGCAGGAATCAGTGGTGCAGCTTGGAAACGGAGTTACATCTTAAAGAAGGGAGTGAGAGAAAAGAGAACTGACGTGAGTGTTGTTCAATCTTTTGGGTTTTTCAAAGATCACTGCAGAAAAAAAGTGAACGTTTAACTCAGTATCACATGAGAGGCACAAAGCACAGTCACAGCTATGTTATAGATAAAAAATAACTCAATATTTATCTGTTATGTATAGGCCTTTTACATGTTTTCCTGTACATAACAGCCTGAGGTTACCATGTGGCAACAAGTTATTCCCTGAATTTCTTACACTCAAGATTACCCCAAATCCCTAAATTCTATCCTTGCTTATTTTTAAAGGAGAGAAACTCAACTCAGTCAACAGCTGAGTTTCAAACAACAACACTAAAATTTGAGGAATTTGAGAATTAGAGGACACTTTTGGTGTCTACATTAAAGGAGGGGCGCATTCCCTTTAAATATAATCTGAACACACTTTCACCCTAGAGAGATTGAAGTGTCAAAAACACCAATTCCAGTTCTCAATCAGTTAGCATTAAACTCATTTTATAGTATACCAACACTTTAGTATACTAACTGTCTAACTGGACTTTTTAGGAAACTGTCCAAACTTCAAATTCCCATACTTTGATCTATATACAGGAACTCAAGATATTTAACTGCATGCACATATATAACAAAAATGGTTTGAAACACAAGCCGTGTGCTTATGTCACTACACAGTATCAATGTGCTTTGGGAGATTTGCAAAAGGAAATCTAAGTTGTGACAGCAAGTGCAAATCCCTCGGTGCAATCACTACATTTAAACGTTGTGTTTTGTTCAGTGTACAGTATCTTACAGCTCCTGCCTCTCACTCACTGTACTGTTCAAAGATAGATATGCTAATGCAGAAAGTAGTTGCACTGCACTAGTATTATTCCAATACACTTGCTGCACTGGAAAAACAGTGGCAAAAACCATCAGCTCGGCATATATCAAACTCCTGTGTAAGTGTGTGCGCGTGTAGATATGGAAAATAGAAGAAGAGAAGAGTTTGGGGTTGCTGTGGCCCACTTCTTCTTCTCCTTCTCTGTATTCCCTCTTTCTCTGCGGTGCTGTCAGTCTCCCTGGGGTCGGATCAGCGCCGCTGCAATAGGTAGGCCGAGGCTATCAAAGTACATGTTTTAACTTTTTAAGACTTCGCAGGTTGGCTTTGTTCTCCTTTTCTCTCTGTTGTGCAGGCTCTCCTGGGCCCTGGGTTGGGGAGTCTCTCTGGGTGCTGGCGAGTGGCTCTGGGCTACTAAAAAAATGCAGGTTACCTACTGGGAGAAGTGGAGGAGCCTTTCAAATTGAAGTGAGGGCTCACGACCAAAGAAGGAGTTTGAAAGAGAAGGCGATGAGGGGGGTGTTGGTTACGATGATGGGTATGCGTATGCATATTAGTATGTGCATGCACCTATTATGTATAGGTGTTTATGCTGCAAGTGCATATGTATGTGTTGAATACTTAGTAGTGGATGATGTAGTAGCCATTAGACTTCTACTGTAGTTTCCTTGTACTTTAGTATTTCTAAACCTTGCCATGTTTTGAAGCCATAAAACAACCCTCTACCTTGTAAATGCACACACAGTTGCATTTGCACAAACACGCACAACCCCCCACCCTCCCCACACACATACACACACATCTGCTGCATCCACCACCATCATCACTACTACCATGTCTCCTACCGAAAAAAAAAAAAAAAAAAAAAGAAAACCTGGGGCTCAAAGCCTTTGGGATGATTTGATTAGCAATGATATCTGAAAACGGCCTCATCGTGCTAACAAGATTAAGCTGAGGCCCTGTCTGTTTTCAGCGCTGGAAATTTGCTAGGTGATTAAAACTGGCTCTCTCTGCTGGAACAGGAGCCTTAGCCGGCTAGTGGGACCGTTGCCAGGTAACAAGACATGACTGCTGTTTTGATGTGGCTACATACGCACAAGGCTAAAGCTACAGTACGCTGGTAGGAGATAAAGTAGAACACCTCTGTCCCTGGCCAGGGAAATCAGACAGCAAAAATCCTCATTCACATTTTGTGAATGCAGTACAGCTACTCTAGAGATGTAGCTTTGAATAGCTCTGCTGAAGCTCCACACTGTCATCATCTTGGGACATAAAACCACCAAAATACTCAAAAAATAACTTTAAGAAAACAATTATGTAGTGCTTTCAAAGCATTCTCTTCTTATATTCAAGTCTTGATATACTTGCATATTTAACATCACAAATGTTTTAACATCTCTGTTGCACAAAAGGATGAATTTAGTAGCACAAATGCAGATGTTTCTCTGATATTTTTTTTGTTTGCTCAGTTATATCATTTTAATACTTTAATAATGTTAATATATTAATTTCACTTACATGCACTACAGTAGAATAATATTTGTCTGGAAGATCTTCAGTCAGTTTCACCCTCTATCAGTAAAAAATATACCCTTGCCCTATACTCACACTTTAAAGTGTTTCACTGTGATAGTCCATGTAAACTGTCAACTGAGTCAAGCGGCAGAATTTCTAACTTTCAGTTTACCATAGGAGGGGTATTAATTCATCACTCCAACACTGTATTTATTCAATTGGATTATGTATGCATGGAAGGCCTAATGAGAGCTTAAAAATGCAATTATTGCTTAAGCAAAAAATGTGACTTTTTTGATAAATGTTTCTATTACCTAATAAATGGAGAATCAACAGACTTAGGAAACTGCTTTATTCAGGGCTTGAAATTAGGCCATCAATCATTTGCAGAGTTTGTTAACTATTTCTCTCCTTTCTGCTCCCTTCTATTGCCCCATCCTTGGAGGTCTGGCAATATGAAAAAAAGTATGAAGAAGCGGAGGGAGGAAGGAGAAGGAAAGAACGGGAGAAAAAAAGGTCACATTGCATATGATAACCCTGGAAAAACAATGAGAAAGAATCCTTGCGTCAATTGGGACAAAAAAAAAAAACACTTCCATGCAGGGTATGATATCCCTTAATGACTTGACTATGATAATGAAATGCATTTATAATTCATAAGGTGTATAGGTACAGGTCAGTGGCACGAAGTGAACAAGGTTAATAAGAAGCAAGAGGGTCGTGGAGTGCAAAAAGGTCGTCTCGATTTTTTATGAGCATATTGATTATGTTTTCAGAACAGTGAATATCACATTGTGGCCTATGTGTGTGTTATTGTATTGATTTGGTGAGGTCTTGTCCCTATGTGGTCTGCAAATATAAAATTGACTCCAGTAGCTCAAATCATACTCACCAGAGCAAAAACTTATGTAAAACTATATTTACAAAGTTAACACAAACTAGGAAGCCAGATGTAAAATGCTGATAAATCTTTGCTTTTCTCAGTTGTCAAGAATCTTGCATTGGTTAGAACAGAGATTTATAAACTGAAACCCTGGAATTTAATTTCATACTTGTGTGATATATTAGTTTACTATCACATAAACTATATTCTTTTTAAATGTTATACCCNGACTTGTGTGATATATTAATTTACTATCACATAAACTATATTCTTTTTAAATGTTATACCCCATCCTTCATTTTCCCTTTTTTTCCTCTGTCTTTCAAGCAAAGGTCATAGAGTCATGTGGGTGAGTAAGGCTCCATCTATTGTTTGAGCTTTTTCTCTCTGTATCACACACACTTGCATACATACAGTAGGTGTGATACCACACCTGGGGGAAAGCGCGGGGATCTGAATGCAGTCACACAGTAGCTCAATTCTGCCTGTTATCACTTATGTCAGTCAGTTCAGCTTAGCTTCTATCTATCGTCAGGTACAGTAATCTGAGATATGGGAGAAAGTTTTTCTATACAGGAAAAACAATAAAGCCATTTCATTTTATCTAAATGGATGGGAAGTGGCCCTCCTTGTCAGAGTTGATTGGGAAAATGTTATGATACAGCTGATGCATGACACGGGACAGGCGGCATGAATGCATATATGCCCTGCTGTACATCAATTCAAACGCAGGCAAAGGGAATATTCAAAATATATTCATGGAATGTTCAGACCTATTTCAGCGAGGGATCACACAATATTACCTCCACACCATGATAAGATAAGGTATTTTTCATATTTCCATGTATTTTCATTCATTTCATCCCATTTTGGGGAAGGAGGAGGAAGAGTTTGGCCCCAGGCAAGATTAATAAGCATTTAAAACGGTTTCACTGCTAACCGGCAAATCACAGTGTGTGTTTCAGAGTATTGTTCACTACTGAGTGACCATGAATGACATAAATAGATTGCCCTGGTATACCTCACCAGCAAGCTACTGAATGCAGGCGAAAATATATAAACAAAGCACACACACTGTACCTATAGAATAGACACTTATGTGTATTCACACACACTGTATATGCAAATGCAGAGTGTCACTACCATACACATAAACAGAAAATACACACAAAACACACAATATGCAACACATATATTTCATCTCCCATCTGAACTATAATTAAATGAAAACTTGCCTTCCGGTGGCTTTTTTCCCCCTCAAAAGACAGAACTCAAAACACTTAACCCCTATTAGATACAATTGACAACAGAGCCTAAAACGGTTGCTGCAGCCGTTGGCTAAGACCAAGTTAGTGTCAATAGCTGGCTGCAAGCCTGTGTATGTGGCTACAGGCTGCCCCCCCCACCCACCCACTGCTAGCAAAGATGACTAAAATTACACACATAGCATCTACCGGATTAACAAAATGCACACAAAACTGCACAATCCTAAGCACCTATACATGCATATAAGGATATATTACTGTACACACACAACAAACTTGTGCCCCAGCATTTCAACAGCGAAGTGGCTGATGCTCAAACAAGCAAGCATAGCCACCATAATTGAAGCTCTCCCCAAATTGTGTTTTTATTTTGCTCCCCAGTTCTGAAATATAATCAGTTTGCCTAATTTTATTGCATTTCCTAATGATGCTAGCCCAGAGCAATTGTTCTGTGTGTTCCTTAGCAAACAGCGCGTGTCAGCTCACTGAGATTAATCTTGATTACTTTAGCCCTTGATGAAGTAGGCTACAATAATGCTTTAATTGGGGAATATTACTGCATGGAGGGAAAAAAAAACTGTGATAGATAGACCAGGAGATGGATGTTTGACTCCAAACTGCACTAATTGTAATGCTGTTTGGAGTGATTAACATTGGATGGATCAGTGACTGTGGTGGAAGGCAGAACACAAACAACAAATAGTAAGCCACATCTATGACTGTAATGTGCTGCAGCGGTTGATGTTATGTCTCTGCTGTGCCACTGACAAAAATGATGACTCAGATTTGACAAAAACAACGTTTTCTACTAGTGAGTATCTTATTAGATATTCAACATATCTTTATTTCTTAGAAATAATTTAATTATTTATT
>JANJYP010030427.1:0-11819 GCA_024605115.1 Rastrelliger brachysoma
GCAGAAAACGAACGCCCAGGTCCTGAAGATCCTCAGGAGGCTTCACCTCTGTTGGGTTTGCAAAACACATGTAGCGCTGTGAGAGAAGGAAGGACAGAAACACAAGTTTAATTTATTGTCTGTCTGTGTTGCCTGCAGCGACCTGAAAACCAACAGTGGTCCCACACACAATATAATACCAAGAAACCACTGATTAGACATTCAGTGACACATTAATTACACTTAATTTGTAATCTGTGGTCATAATGGTAATTTGTTGCATTTGAAAAGATACAACATAATGGATATGACAGTTGAACACACTCTAATTACTGGGTTTAATTATAGCTGCTGAAAGATAAATAGTCTCTACTGTGTATTAACTACAGCTTGTCTGATATTACTGTGGCTGCTTTCATTGCTATGACAACAACAAGCCTTGGATGAAAATTTACCTATGACTTGACCGTGTATGAAATGTTTGAAGACATATGTTTAGATCTGTTTATATACAGTAAGATGGTAACTTCTTGTAGTGTATTGACAATCCTCACTTTGGGAAACATGAACACTATATTTCTCTAAAAAAATCTGCATTTGAATATAGAAGCTCTTCACAGTAAAATAGTTGTTTAAAAGCAAAATGTTACTGTCAAAAAATATTTTTTGGTTCTGTACATAATATTGATTTGATTCCATAAAAAATTGTTGTGAGGAGAATAGCTGTGCTTTTGTAGAAAAGATCAACACATTAGTGTTTACCGATGAAAGTGACATGAAGTTTATGGGTAGCTTAAGGACACATTAATAAAAAAAAAAAAAAGAGGACCACACACTTTTTTGAACAGTACGTTTTGGAGTGACATAAGAGTGCTTCTGTAATGAGCTGTTCAAGCAGGCCACATGTGACCNTTTGGAGTGACATAAAAGTGCTTCTGTAATGAGCTGTTCAAGCAGGCCACATGTGACCAGCCCACCAGGATTTCTCCCATGTTCTCAATGGTCAGTCCAACTCTGCTGTGACGATGACACACCATGACTGACCGGTCATCTCAGCAGTCAGGCGGACAGCAGCTGAGATGACCGTTTGGCCCCCAGCCAGCAGCTACTCAATCTCCCATAAATATCTGAGCAAATTTCCAAATATGAATGGATAAACTGACCACATATTGAGAATCTAAATCGCTTTTTCACCTGTAGGAAAACTAAAACTTAATAAAGTGACATATTAACAGCCTTACACTTTACAACAGTTAATGGCCTGGCTCAAAATATCTGCCATCACACATTCATTTCCTGTCAGTTCATCAAGGTTGATTCATGGGACACTTCTAGCTATCCTTATCCTGTTCCTGCTGTTCCATTGGTTTCAATGTATTTGCCTGTTTACTACTTGTCTGCTTATCTGCCTTGCCCCTTTCAAATGGGTAATTTGATGCAGACTGTCTCTTGTTGCTTCCTGTAAGTCTATGTTTTGATTTTATTCATTAAATTACCTTCCTGTCTCAAGAATCTGCACTTCACCTGCTCCATCCCACACTGAATACTGGGACAGTTGGCTGTCCCAAACTTTAGCCAACTTCATGACCTATAGCATAACATCATCTCTCTGTCAGCTAGCAATTCAGTGGCTGACTAAGTGAGGGATAGACAATCAGGTTTGTAGGACCTTGCTGGCCCTGCTGTTGTGATTAAGACAAAACAGAAGACTGGCTGGAGATTACACAGACACAAGGTCAAAAGAATGAAATGAACAGAGATCAATCGCTATGGTTTTCCTTGCGGTGAAATTTCTGCTTCACAATGTAATGTTCAAGGTTATTTTCCACACCTGCTGTGAAACAGCAGAACACAGTCAGTATATCAGTGATGTGTATCCTTCAGCTTTAAAACTAGGTTAGTAACTGGCAAAGGAATTACCACAGAATGCCCCAACATGAGACTATTTGTTCTCAATATCATAATAATATCTAGGGTTTTATTGCAAAACCCTACATTTTTAAAATAGTTTTGCTAATTAATCATTAGTGTATTAATTACTGGAACATGGTTGAACAGCTTAAGTAAATTGGAATAACAACTTTCTAAGATTACAGGCAATCATATACAGGTCAAAAATGGGCTGCTGAAAATGCAGTGTGACATGTAATCAAATTCATTTTAACAATGTTTTAACAGTTTTAATCATGTGAATGAATCAATTATGTAAGTTCAATGTCACCATGTTAGTTTATACGCTAGAATGCTAACAACTGCTACCAAGCAATAAACTCAGAGTAAAACTGAGGCTGATGTGTATGTTAGTTTTGTAGCTGTTTGGCCAGAAACATGAGAATGACTTTGCTCTCTGATCACCCTGAGCAATCAGACCAAATAACATAAATTTGCTCAGTGAAGGTTAAGTCTCAGTTATCATGAGGAAAAGAGAAGAAAGTGTACATAAGACTGACATTTTCTCAGTTGTATTCAAAGGGTAAAATGGCTGAAAATGTCAAACACTGAATAGTACAAAATTATGACCATGATTGCTTTGTTGTGCGATCATTATAATACAGGCAGAAAACACAAGAGACATAACGTTCATTCTCCTGAAAATCAATTTATAAGATAATTTCCATCACATTTCAGGCAGTTTAAACTGTGTGGCATCAGTGTGGCCAGATGGTAACCTGCAGCCAACATTCTGTATTTTATAAACATGAAGAGAATTTTCTGCCTTGTTATAATCTTTGATTTTTGTGATTCTGGACTTGCTTCCCTTGCCCCCTTTTAGCCCTGCTAACTGCATGCACCACCATTTCAATTGAACATGATATGAGCTGCTTTGTTGTATACATAGACAAATTTATGTATAATTAACAAAGCAATTACAGAAATTCTGGTCCTATGATGGTCCTACATCTTGTGGCTGTTGGGCTGCTTGATCTTGTGTGTTGTGCAGACCAGAAGGAGGGGTTCAGGCGCTAGCGGCTGGGAGCCTGAACCCAATATTCCCAGTCCTATAAGAGCACAAGTTCTGGGATGAGGGTGAGAGAACAAGTGGAAACCTGTTTCCACATCACAGCACATCACTCACTATTTTGACAATCATACATGCACACACTGCTGCTTTACTGACCATCAGACCTCATAGCATTTTGGTTTTGAGTTCATTCAAATAAATTGTGATGTTCCTGCTTTAACTTGTTGTGTCGCCTTTCATTATTTGTCATGGTTTTGAGGCAGCCTTGACAAATTGGGGGCTCGGTAAAGTTTGGGTTGCTTGTGCACAGTTAATCAGCTGTTCTCTTTTCTGTTGAGGTGATTAAAGTAAAAAATAAACAACAATCAGATGACTACATACAGTATGTCTGCACACACAAAGACACACAAACAGAGATACATGAACACACACTCACCCTGCCCAGAATGACATTGATCTCCACAGCCAGCAGGAGTCCATACAGCAGCACCAACAGTCCAGTGATGCAGTAGCGTAGCTGCCTGGGGCCAATGCCATGCTCAGTGTACTTGGCAAACTTAATGGTCTTCATGATGAATGCCAGCACCCAGTAGATCAGCAGGGCTAAGGAGATTTAACAGGGATCAGTGAGACACAGCAAATCACCTCACAAGCCAAAAAAATAAATAACTCAACTGGGCTCCACAGCAAAAAGATTATATCAGCGCCAGAGCTGCTACTGCCTGTATGTCAGTGGTTTGTCTGGCTTTGTGTAATAGCCAGGTGTACTTTATCCAAGTCTAAGTCATACTTCATGTACCGGTAAGTATATCCAAAGTTACAATTAGTTTTTTTTTTCTGTTTTACAGTTACATTACAGGAACCATTTACTTTATTGCTTTAGTCCTTCACCTACAAGAAGAACTTTCCAGATATAACGATAATTGTCTTGATATTTTCAAAGAAGCATATCAGGTACTTGAACAATAAAATGGCAGTAAATATGGAGAGAATGACACTCAAGAGTACTGACAATTAGATTACACTGTGGTTTAACTTATATAAAAGATTAATCTATGTTCATGCAGCGATGTTCATGCAGCTGCACTGCCACTTCTCTCAGGAGAATGACTGTGATATGAAGCCAAAGACGGCTCAGTGCAGCGATGCGAGTAGAAAGCATCAAGCGCTGAGCGCAGAGTAGCTAATGACGTGTGAGGTGTAAAGGAAAACTATGTGAACAGCAATGGAGCTAACATGGCAGTTATATGACAAACAGACAAAGGTTAATAGTGATGCATTTCACAATAAATGGGTGAAATATGGATGAATACACATTCTTGATTGTACAGGTGTTCTGATGTTTTTTTTTATCTTGACTACTAAAAGTTATCTTATATCATTGCTGCAGGGATATTAGTCTATTCAATTTCTCAAGCTATAAGTAATTATGATGAATATAAAAGAAACAGGGAATCAATCACTAAACATATTCATTGTACAAAGAGAATTGTACAGATCTTTTCGCTGAAACTAATTATCTTAATGAAAAATGATAATTAATATGTACTCAGGGCAGTGGAATCAAACATGATTATATTGCCCTCAATCATTCTGCAATCTTATCTGAAGGTAATGAACCAGTCATGTGTCAATGGTTTCACTGACTCTGTCGCTCTGTTTTATAGTCACACTATCCAGAAGAGCTTACACAATTTGAACCTGTAGTTGTACTGGCCTGACACTAAAAGGTGAAATGGGTTGGATTTCTGTGTTAATCCCGTCTTAATAAGCCCTTATCGCTATTCATAAATGTTATCACAAGTCTACACAAGACTTCAGGTTCCCGTTGAAGTAATCCAGCTTCTCATGCAGACTGCCACTAAAAACATATTAATAAACAAAGAATAGTTGAATTTGAGAATACTGTACCTAATAGTAGTTTTGGGAAGTTTGAGGTCTCTATGTTATGATAGTAGACAATTGAAGTGATGCCAGCCATAAAAGCCAGACCTGCAGGCATGTAGAGGTGAAGATGGAGGGACTGGCTGAACCTGCAAATGAATGTCAGATAGAGGAGGAAAAGCCTCAGTTACTAACAGTTATTTGTAACATTATGAGGCAACAGACTAGCAACACTGGAGTTTAAAACTGATATAACAACTCCCTCTGTCCTCAGAGTGAGTGCATGTTGTATCTGTATCATTATATGCAACATTCATATACATGTTGAGACAAACACACACACAGACATAAACAACCAGATCTGGCTTTTCAGCGCAGTGCTTAAGTCCATGTAAAAAGCCCAATGAAGAGGGGAGCAGATGGAGAGCTCTTCTATTCACTTCAGCTGCAATCACTCAAACACTTACCCACGTTCAGTCCGCAAAATGATTGATAAACAATAATCTTGTGTGTTTACTGGACTAACGACATTAGAGGACAAAAAGCCCGGAAAGAGAGAGAAGGCTCACAGAGAGAAGGTCATAAGTCAACATAGATTCTCTCAGATTCAGCTGTGACTCTGATATTTACAGTACATCAGTGACAACATCACCAGCAACCAGAGTTTGCTGGTGATGCTGAGTTTCTCTTTGAAGACATGAGTAAAGCTTGTCTTTTACTACTTGACCAGTGGTCTGGTGTCAGTAAAGCAGAAAGAAACTAACAGCAGCACATTGACTTATTGGTGAGAGTGGTGAGAAATTGAGTGGTGTCTCAGCGGTGTCCTGGGTGATGGTGCTGCTTGGCAGACTGGCTCTGCATGAAAAAGACTGGATATTACAGCTGGGTTCTGCTCGGTCAGCCTCTCTGGATTGATTTTTTTCCTCTCTGCCCCTTGGCTCTCTAACTTCATTGAATCCATTTCTTTTTATTTCCAATTAGCAATGGGGGTAACTTAAAAAGTAAGACCATCTCCGACCTTGTCAGTTGTGGTAGCCTGTGGACTTGTATATGTGAACAGTCTGAGGCAGATGTGATTAATTTAATGCATATATAAACTGCTTTGCCAACAGCTCATCAAACAAGAAGTGACTTCGTGCAAGCTCATAAGTGTTGCCCCTCTTCTTCCAATGTCAGCAAACAACCAGCACAACACAAACACAAAAATGCTATTACTGTATACGAAAAGGAACACCCTACTGATATTAGCTCTCCAGTTAAACATTTAGCTCTCTCTAGCTAGCTGCCCAAGTAGAGACAGATAACATAATATAGCTTACCCCTTTCATTTTTTTCACTTGGTTGGTAACAAGAACACATTTCATACGTGCACTCTCTTTATAAGAGCTAATTAGAAACAGAAAACAATTAGGTTTTGTGTATTAAAGTGTGTGCTCATAGTTACAAGCTATTAGCCTTTAGATACTACTTTAGCTTGAAATATGACCAGAAAACCACAGTATTATAACAGTTGGTAATGTTAGAGGACTGCTAAATATCACGTTAGCATGCTATCGTTGTTTTTATGCTAATGTTTTTATGATATGTTGGGGTTAAACCGTTCAAAATTAAAGCTATAGGCTAGGTTTTTTACTTCACCAGCACCCCAGCCCGTAGGACTGTATGACATGAAGTTCATAAATAGTTTTTAATAAGATTTAGATTTAAGATTTTGTTAGTTTATCATAGTGACACTATTGTGTCATGCCCACATGCATATGCCCATGATTATGTGTGGTATGTATGTGGGTGTGAAACATACCCATCAGAAACAATGCCCTCTGCAATCTCACAGACGAGGATAAAGAGCAGGACAAAGGTGAGGAGCCAGCGCAGGTTGTGACCAGGAAAGTGAAGCCAGGTGCTGTGGTGGATGTGGACCTTTGAACTCTGGCTACCCCAACCTGAAACAGGACAAAACACTACATCTAAGTTTGTGCGTGTTTTTTTTTTTTTTTTTTTTTAAGGTCATTCACAAGCAGTCAAATAAAAGAAGTCTGTGCCCAGTCTACATTAATGCAAACTTAGTAGATTATTGCTTGATTCATTTATATGCAAGTATAGATTCATTTCACTTGAAAATACCTTGTCAGCAGTGTTGACTCCCAGTGTAATCTTGAGCATTATGGACTACATGACAAGTGCTCTTATGTTTGCATGACTTCCAAACAGTGGACTAAAGAGATGGGCCTGTTGGTTGTAATGGCAGGCAGCCAGAGTCTGTTAACTTTTTCAGAGATGGGGAAACTTGTGTAATTATCACTTAACAATACATTGACCACTTCTTGGCAGGCATGCAGTGAGACTGGCTAGACGACTGCTGGCATGAGACTCTTCAGTCAATTATTTTAGCACTGGTTCTGGCTATAGCTCTTTTAACCTTTATCCCTTGTCCCCTCAATTTGCCATTTGTTGTTCAAATCAATAATATAACAATGATTCAGTCATCAATGGGCAAGTTTACTTAATTTCATCTAAGTCATTGCTGTCATAAAATACATCTCTGCTGATCAAACAATGCTAATGATGATGAAAATGTTGGCACCTACACTGTTGGATAGTTCAGTTCGCTGAGAAGTGTTGGCACAGGCTGACAGTCACACGCGCGCACACACACACACACACACACACACACACACACACTGCATTTCTTCCTTCATCTGCCTCTCTTTTTTCACATGCACAAAAGCATGCCATCTGCTCAAGTGCTGAACAATATAATTACAAATAAAATCAACAAATAGATGATAATGTAATGAAATGTGTTTAGTTTGTGTCGTAAGACAAAGGTCTTCACGTGTGTAGGACAAAAAATATTCTATGAATTTGTTAGTTTTAAAATTTGCATTCAATTCTTAATTTACACAACAACAAGCAAAAGGAAACACCGGCTCATACCTTGTTGGTTTGACAGTTCAGAGGGCTGAGGTACAATAATATTTTTCTCTTTCTGTATGTGTCTTCTAAAAGTGTTGTTGTGCATGAATCCACAAATCATGTTCCTACCTTGGTGGCTTTGATGTGACTAGCTGGCGCCACAAACAGCACATTAAAGAGCAATAGCAGCACATAGTATACATTATATAACTAGCGCTAACACTGTGAGAGGTTCTGCCAGGTGACTCAGTGAACAGAAACACTTTCACACCCCTGAGATTTCTCTTAAGTGACAAAATTGTTAGTGGAAGAAACACAGCTCAGGGTGGCAGCAGTAAATCACTCAGCATTAAGCTTAGTTATACTAGTGAATGTTTTTGCTTTTCCACTGACAGTTTGTCCATTAGCATTATTCATTTGATTGTTTTGCTGCACAAATTAAAAAGGAAAATGTGAAATGAGGAAGAAAAACATCAAGGGTGACTTTTGCAGGGTCTCTAGAAACATAAAATTGGATTAAAATTACTCATAATAAAGTTAGAACAGGGATGAGAGATGGATAATTGTCTACTTGAAGAATATCCAAACACACAGATCACAAATACTCAGAAGCATGTATGCTTTAGTTCAGAAACAAACCAAATTGAATGACTTAAGAGTTTGGTGAACATGCATGCATGTATGAGAGTTAACATGTTCATAGACAAACAAAGCTTCAAATTGGATATGCACATGTAAGGGCACATACTGACATGAGAGGGCAGATGATAAGTCCCGAGGATGTGTGACTGTAGCAGTGGAGTGTGTGCAGTTGCAGAACAGGTCTGTTACACTCTGTTGATGACACTAATAGAGTGGCCAGCGGCCAGGAAGGAGAGCAAAAGGTGAAACCTAATGCCAGTATGATGGCATCTGTGTGCCTCTGTACATTACATTTCATTAGACTTAATTTGCAAAACTAATCATGTACTCCTATACTTAAGAGCCTCATATTTCTGCTTTTGGCTGTGGGACAGCCAACATCTACAGAGAGGGCATTTTTAACTCAAAGAATTAAAAGGCACTGTCAAAAAAGCTCAAAAATAAAACAAATGTTAAGTGTATTCATGTGAATATCTAATCATAGAAATAAAAAAAGATATTCCTGCAGTGGTCATTATATAAATAACCCTTTGCTCACTGAGCAGTAGAATAGATCATGCAATATTTCATTTATCAGGTGTAAAAGTCAACATGTGATAGACTTTAATCTGTGAAGGGCAAATAGAGAACATGTTAGTGAGCACATCCATGTTATTTCAGTCCTCGTGCTGACACATCTAATATGTATTTGTGCTGGGTGTGTGGTCTGTGCAGGCAGGTGTGTTGAAGATATCATCTCCTGGTGACACTCACCAATGAAGAGGATGGGAAAGGTGATGAAGAGGAGGAAGACGTGTGGCACCACGTTGAGCGCATCCAGGAAGCAACCATTGTTCAGAACCCCTGCGTCCACATTGTAGGCCACCGAGTTATTCTCGCTCCCACAAAACGCCAAGGACATGGTGGAACTGGGACTCTGCAGGGAACCGGCCAGAGGAAGAGGAGGAGGAGAAGGGGGAGGAGGAGGAAGACCAGAGACAGGGCAGAGACAGAAAGATTTAAAAGAGAGGCTCTCAGAGCATGTTCTCCTTTCAAAGGGAATACTGAAGGCGTCTTAGGCAGATCTTGGTAATTCCCAAAGCGACCTCCTTCCTGCTCCCTCTCAAAACTAGCTCCCAAATATCAGATCCAGTGAGAAAGAGAAGACAGAAAGAGGGAGGGAGGCAGGGAGGGAGGGAAGAAAGGAAGGAAAAGGGGTCAGAGGCAGTCACAGTCCGGTGCAGCAGCAGCAGCTCCCTCTCATCTCCGACAGTCTAAGTAGCTTTCCTGGCCATGCTGGTGAGAAACATCTGCATCCCATTTGTCTGCAGGCTGTAGACATCCTCTAAAATCGAGGCTTCTCTTGCACACTGTGGTGCATTGCTCCACTGGAATGCATTCAGACACACTCACATCCCTCATACAAACATGCACATACAGCTAGAGCAGCAGCAGCGGCAGCATTCTGCAGTGCACCTGCTATTCCTGTCTCTTTGCAAACCAGAGCTCAGAGTCGACCTTGGAAGACAAGAGCAGGGGGGCAGAATGTGCAGGCGAGCAGGAGGACTGAACAACATAGCCACTGAAGGTAGGAGTGGGAGGGAACAGTGAACGATGAAGAGAGAGGAGAGAGAGAGAGAGAGAGAGAGAGGAAAGAAGGGGGTTACAGCTGCTCAATGAGCAGTGCAAACGTCATTCAAACATACGTGTGAAGCATGAGCAAGCGCTCTAATCTAAATCCCAACAACACGTTTTCAGGAATTACATAACTCCTTCCCCTCATTCATATACTACTTTACCTTTCTTTTCTCATTATATCCAAAATACAACTACTAATAAATAACTAGGTTGTACATATAAAAAAAAACACAGTGACATAAAATATTCATGAATTTCTGGGGTGGATACAATGATCCTGCTACAGCTAATGGCAGCTGACTTGTTCAGAGGGATCAGTAAAACCCACGTAGGACCAGATTTGGATAATCCATGTATCAACAGAGATGGGCTTGTGGCCTTTTCTTAGTGGTTAAAATGATTTGTATTTAAATATAATCCCTGACACGGTGACCTTCACATCACAACAGAGTAGTAGAGATAAGCTTTAATGTAATGAGCAGTTTAAATGCACGTTTACACCATCAGTCATCAGATGTTTAACATGCATGGCTGTGGCATATTGAAGTATTTCAGTAATAAGATCAAGATAGTGTAAAAGGAGAAGATGAAGCAAAGCTGTCAAAAGGTGTTCCTGCATTTAACATATCCCATACTAAATAAAGACCTCATAAGATCTGGGGATACACTAAATACAGATTTTTCAAATTTAATAATAAGATATAATTTTCAAAACATTCTTCGTCTTTACTCCTGAAAAAAAATCCTTTAAAAAAATTCCACGACAGACACGATACTGAGTAGTATGTCTCCTGTGTTTTTTTTTTTTTCCTGACAGTTACTGGAGATTTGTATGACCTTTCTCTCACAGTACTATTAATCATTTTGCTACAAATACTTCATATAGTTGAGCGGGTCACAAATTATGCACCTCAGTATTCAACTCTGCCAGAATGAGATTGAAAGTAGTGATATGACTGCAACAACGGAGGCAACATTTGCGCATTTCTCTTCATGTCGAAAGTGTCACTTTAAGACAAATGATGATGTATGTTAATTAAAATGTTGGACTGTTTCTGTGAATGCCACCAGATGCTTTTGCAAGCTGTTCTTGGTGCAGTTTGAAACATGGGGAACAAGGGAACCCATAGCAGTGGCTTCTTACTGTGTTCAGATCTCTCATCNACATTTCTCTTCATATCGAAAGTGTCACTTTAAGACAAATGATGATGTATGTTAATTAA
Organism: Rastrelliger brachysoma; assembly: GCA_024605115.1. Lineage (NCBI taxonomy): Eukaryota > Metazoa > Chordata > Actinopteri > Scombriformes > Scombridae > Rastrelliger > Rastrelliger brachysoma. Next base: position 11,224 of record JANJYP010030427.1, read on the forward strand.
AATGTTGGACTGTTTCTGTGAATGTCACCAGATGCTTTTGCAAGCTGTTCTTGGTGCAGTTTGAAACATGGGGAACAAGGGAACCCATAGCAGTGGCTTCTTACTGTGTTCAGATCTCTCATCAGTAAACATACTGAGCAATATAAATAATATTGCCCTTTAAGAGACTGCTGCAGAGAAAATACACGGAAGGTTCTCAGAAGGTTGCTAATTATTTTGGAAGCAATGACGTGTATTTGATTTTGTAAAGAGACACCATGCATTGCTGAAAGTGAAGAAATTCCTGCTGGTCTTTCATTTCAACAACAGATGAAGAGGTCACAGCAACTGCAGCTCTGTCCTCTCTACTACTGTCACTTATCAATTATCTCTTCACATGGGAGACTGTTAGGTTAGCTTTGAACAAAGTTAAACCTTGCTCAGTGATCATTTGCATAAATCATATACAATGATTCTGTGGTGGCCTACATCAGACAGAAATGAACTCCATTCATTGCTCCATTGCCTGGGGAGAGTCAAAGCTTCAGAGTCCACAGGAAAAAAAAGAGGATGTGAGGAAGAGCAGTCACATACAAAGAGCGTCAGGAAAAAAAAAA
>JANJYP010030429.1:0-14063 GCA_024605115.1 Rastrelliger brachysoma
GTGCAGCTGTGTTCAAAACAGTGCCCTTGCTTTATCCTTTACGGCTTTTTTTTAATAATAAAAGGTTGGATGACCGAGCTCGCTCACTGTCAACTTGTGCAAGTTTTTATCAATGAAGTCATGGTGTTATTTTAATGAGCAGTATGCAATGAGATGAACATTAGTAGCTGATACTCTCATACGTTATGTTTACTTTTGCCGTGAAGTGAGCATCAAAAAGTTGANCGGTGTTATTTTAATGAGCAGTATGCAATGAGATGAACATTAGTAGCTGATACTCTCATAAGTTATGTTTACTTTTGCCGTGAAGTGAGCATCAAAAAGTTGAATTTATGACTGTAACAAATCATTATAAATTCCCCACAAACGTCCCGATCCTGTAAGACCCAAAGCTTGAACCAACAAAATGCCCTTAGCGTTAGTCAGCACCCACAAGCAAAGGTCAGACCTGGTTTGCTTCTTAATCACCCATCCTTTAAATAGCAGGCCTACAGCAAGCTGTCTGGATTGAAGCTATCTGTGCATGCAGCTATAGAAAACACATGTTGTATAAGTTTTGATGTCACTCCATCCAGGTAAGCAGTAGCCAGTAGTTTTATTTAATATACTCTCTAGAAATGCATACAGCATTTTATTTATCTTGTGAACTATCTTAGCACTGCTGATGCTCTGATCTTTTTAAATTTTATTTTCAAGAACTGGAACTTAAGAAGCTTCACATGCAGTCTGTTAATTGCCAGTTTATTACAGTGTCCTTATATGTTCTAACTCGTGCAATACTTTGGACCCTGATTTCATTCATTTAAAGTGTTTTAGAAAGTGTTTTTGTGGGCAGCTAGGTATAATAAAGCGATGCAATAATTGGCACAGGCAGCGGAAGTGAGCTGCTGTTGTTTGCAGGCAGCCTGATAAAGAATAGACCTGTGCATGCTTTTTACATATTGCATGCAGAAATATGAATCATGACGTACACATTATAACAATTTATTCCTTAGAGCAATACCATTGCCTCCATCGGAGTCTATTAAGTTTGTGAGCTGTGTGGTTAAGATGTGGCAAGGGGCATGAGGTTCCTTTTTATGCATGTTTGTTCAGTGATTTACAGAGTAGATATTTTCAGCTATTTTGACGATTCTTCTTTGCTGTTGCTGAGATAGCGCTGAGAGTTTGTGGCTTCTTTTTGATAGTTTTCTCTCCTTTTAAATCAACCTTGAGGTTATGATGAATGGACTGAGCAGTTGTGAAGAAAGTACAGAGAAGATTACACATGTTTATTCTCACAGTAAATAACAAGTGCGAATGAGAGGATGTAATGCAGCTTCTCTTTAGTGGTGGTTTTACCCTGCAGTGGTCTTTGAATAGTCTATTGCCTAATGGTTTCAAAACATGGCACCTACACCTCCGAGGTCTTCTCGTGTTCTCTGTGAACAGAGCTGGCGGCACATTTATTTATCTCTGAAGAAATCCTTTGTCATCATCTGTAGAAGGCAGGGATTATATAGAATAACTATGTTAAGAGAAATATTGATATTTCATCATTGTATCACAGATAATGTTCAGCTGCAGGGTGATGGCATATAATGCACTAGATTAAATAGAGTAATGACATAATATGTGACTAATTTGGATAGATGTCAAGGGTCAGCAAGCCAGTTGAGTAGTTTGAATTTTGAGCTGGTTTTTACTTTTTGAATACCAGCACCTCATTTAGAATTCAGTCTGTGGCCCTGTGCCTAGCCCCGACTCACTGAGAGGCTTTTTAATTTCTCCCCTTGTTGAAGTGATTATTCAAATGGCCATCCGTGAGATGCAGTTATCAGACTCCTGGTGGTAGTTGAGCCTGTGGCAACATGAATGCCCATCGCAACCCCTCCCCCCAACCACCCTGTGTAGTTGGACAGCACCCAACAGGTACCCTGTGTAGCAACCCCTATTAGACCGCCACATCTTACCCCTCAGGCTGAAAGCCTATTGTGTTAGGCGATTCATCAGCAGACAGCAATTTATTTGTGAGGACGCTGGTATATTTTTTTGGCATTGTGCAGAGGTGATGCTGTTGGTCAAAGGCCTGTGTTTAGTATTTTTACAATGACTTCATTTATGTCTGAATCATAGCAAATAAAATAAGAAAGAACTTTATTAATCCCTTTTACCATTAACACGTTCAGTGCAACAGAAACACAGGGTGGAGGAATACATTTCTTAATCAAACCTAATAAATACATGCGTGTGTAAAGTAGAATAACATCGTTGTCTGTGACAAGTTGAAAATTACATTTTTGTTAATATAAAATGATAATTGAAACATCACCATATACTGATGGCAGATGCAAAAACAGGTATTGCATGTTGCAGATATTGCATTCATTGTAGATAGTAAATTATTTCCATCCAAAACGGGCATGTTTCAGTTCCTCTCTGCTCAGGAATGTGAAGTTATTTTAGGTTAGAGTTTCTTTCCCTTCACTTCTTTGTGTGCATTCTTGTCCTTCAGTACGTTTTTCACCTTGGGCGAGCAAAAAAAACTCCCCCAAAAACAGGATTTTCCTTTTCCTTTTCAACAGCTGCTTACTCTGTATGGAGGCAAGGCCGTTGTAAAAGGAGCTCTGTCCAAATGACTGGACAGTTTTGATTGAACACACACACACTCCCCACATATACAATGTGAAGTTTTGCTCTCATGGAAGCCGTGTTGGTGAGGAGGGACTGGTTCAGTCTTCATTAGCAACGCTGTGCATCACTAGAATGCAGATGAGCTATGAAGCCATTCATCTGCTGGAAATGCCTCCCTGATTCCAATTTGAATCTTGTTTGCAGTCACATTGTGTGAGCCCACTTCTCCATGTTAAAGAAGTCTCTTTATGTGAGAGATCAGAGGGGGATAATTGCACTTAAGTGAACCTCATTTAGTGCTGGCCAGAGCAATTACTGTGACTGCAGTTAGGTGTTTTTTGGGGCCTGGAGCAGCTGTCATTGAGTCTCTGTAGCTGAGATATCAAATAGTGAATAGAATGACATTGGCATGGCATCATGGGAATGTCAGATCCTTGGATGGATTTTAATTAGTTTTTGCAGGTTTTTGCTCAGCTCTTTTTTTTCATCTGAAGAAAAGCATAATTAAAAATGACAATTAGAAATGCATCATTTTAGTAATGATTGAAAATAAATTATTCTCAAGGTGCTGTAAGGTGAAAAAAGCCAGCACTCTTTCTTCAGGCAAAACCCCCAGGGCTTGAGGGAGATGTTTTATCATTAATGTTATTCAGGAGCCAAATTTTGAGTTTTGCTCAGCTGGGTGCTTTAATCTATTTTTGCTGTAAATTAATGAATTTTTAAAGAGCCCCTCGCTGGATACGGGTGGATGTGGGAATGCAGCACTGGTTCAGTTTTCAAACGAGCCCCTACTCCACCGTCACCCCCACCCACCCTCCTCACGGGATGGAGAGCGAATTTACTGAAGCACTACACTTTCATTTTTTATTCATCCAGCAATACACTGCCTAGTTCTCCTCATCCCACCTCCTCCCAGTCTGTTGAATCTGTCAGTGAACAAGTCCTATATGCTCCAATCCATGCTCTGGGTTTGAATCGGATGTGGACTTGAATCAGTGAGGGAATCATGTGATGTTTAATTTAACTGATTCATTGCCTAACATTATTGGCACATTTGCTCGGATGCATGTTTTATCTGAAAATGCTAAGCTATTTATTTCCTCATTCTGACTAATTCCGGGCCTTCGATCTACAGGAGAACCACTCTACCTACCCACACTAAAGCTTGCTGGGTAAGCTTAGAAAGTATAGCAGAAAAAGGATGCTGCTTGTGGCGGGGTGGGGTGGCAGGTCCTTTAGAGCAGAGAGATTTCTGTGACTCATTCAAGCCGAGTGGTAGCAAAAAGATAAATCAAGTTTGTGGCAAGTACATTAAAAAATATTTGATTTGTTCTTATCTTTGCATTACAATCACAGCAAAGGTAGATTAGTATAAATGTTTATATGAAAATAGATAACGTGTTACTTGGTTGTAGCACACATGCAAATTAAATCAGGGTCTACAAATCACCTCCATATAAGGGCGGTTAATGAAATGCAAAATAAAAAAGAATTAGTAGTAAATGCGCCGCATGTGATATTTTACTAACCCAGGTTCTAATGAATGCTTGAATGCTAAATGAGTAAGACTGACTTGACTTTTGTATGTTTTGACGGATTTAATAATTCATCATATTATATGCTTTGTCCTTGACTTCTGATAGGCCCTCAAAATCAGCGCATTTCTCTTAAGGTTTTTTTTTTCCTTGTTCTTTGCTCAGTAGAAGCAATTGATATGCTTGTATGATTCACACTCTTAGGAGACTTTTGAGCCACGTGCAAAAAGAAAAGCTAAGCTGACACAGCTTAAGTAATAAGAACAGAGCTTTCATCATAGCACTCGGTATCTGTTTTAATCGTTACAGTGGCTCCTGTGGCAAATACATAATTCACATCCAGGGAAAACTACAGAATAATCTCGAGACAGTATTAATTAAGCAGCAATCTTAGATTTGAATGGAGAAAGGTAGCACCAGCAACTTACTTAACTACACAGCCTTGTCTGTGTATGAGCAGCCACAGAGATGTTATTTATGACAGAACACAGAAACAAGGGCAACAGCTCCAGTACCAAAACCTCATGAAGAAATTCCACTTTAATAACACAATATTCCCTGATGTTACCTTCAGCTCCCTATATGCATGACATGACGATTTAAAGGTGATGCCGTGCCAGTGAAAAATGAAGAGTCCACCATAAAGCAGACTTGATTATCAATTTCGTAATCACACTGTGGGGCGGTGGTTGGTGCATGCGTACGAGCCTAGGTAAACAATGCATGCTGTTTGCCGTTCACAGGAGGTGTACAGTTATAATGACTTTTGATTCAAAGAGATGCGACGGGGTTATGTGCTTGCTTGTTTACTGTAGCAGGAGTCGTATTTGTTAAAGAAGTGTGATGCAAGTTGATGTTGGACCTCACTGGTTTATTATTTATGTTTTTTACACAGAGTTGTATATGTGTGTGTTTGTGTGTGCCTCTGTCTGTTTTCACTGTGCAGCAACAGTGAAGAATTTCCCACATGTTTGAGTGTAAATCTGCAGACTTGGAGAGGAAAGTCACAGAGAGTTGGGTTTAATTAAGTCCACAGTCCTAAGACGGCGTTGCAAGGTTAAAAAAAAGTGAAGTCTGAGGATGTGTTTTCTGCCACATCACTCAAGTTCATCCTCCGCTGACAGTAAACTCGTGGGAGATTGATCATTTATCATGGAATCACAAGACTGGGTGCATTTCAACAGCCTCGTGTCCAGTGATAAGACCTGGAGGCGTGTGTATTTTCTCCGTTTGTTTTGTGATTTCAGACAATGTTAATGTGGGCTGGTCCAGAAATAGCTTTATGTAGAAGTTGGAGACTGTGTGTGATGTGGTGTGTGTGTGAGGCTCATGATCTGTAGGGGCGGGTGCCAAGTTTTGCAGATGTGGTGTTAGTCGGGGAAGGAGCTGTGGTGGATCTCTTGGACCCGATGATTTAACACTTTTCTTCATACCTCTTGCCTGTGCCTCACAGTCCTCTGCATGCTCAGCAGAATCCCACGTCAAAACCTTTCTCTGTTGTCGTCATTTGCCTCGTCTTTTCTTTTTTTCTGTGTATGAAACTTGATGGATTAGCTTTAGATGTAGTACTTGGAGTCTCCATCTGTGATTCAGAAAAACCCGAACAGAAGCCAAGGATTCTCTCGCTGGAGTTGGAGGAAATGCTGATCTGCATGGACCAGAGAACCCACACAGACGATGACTCGCTCTTGCCCCATCATTCCCACCCCATCTCTCTCTCTCTCTCTCTCTCTCTCTCTCTTGCTTAAATACACAACCCGTCTCTGAGTTATTGTTTTATTTTTTGTCGTTTCTTCTTTTTCTTTACCTCTCTCTGCGCCATACTCTCCTGTGCTCTTCACTTAGCAAACAACACGTCTGTAGAGATTTCTGAAGAATGCATCTTGTTACTCAGATGAGTCATACTTCCTCTGGCCTGCATGCCTCTCCCTCAGGGTGGATGAATGAGAGGGCGGAGAGGTTAGCTGTAGGAGGGGCTCAGTAGCTAAGGCGACGTGGTCTGTGCCAGTTGCTCAATGTAATTAAGAAAGTATCAGTGTGTTGGTCACAGGACCTGAGATGTGCTTATTAAAAATGTGGTTGTCCCTTGGTGGCTATGCTACTGATGACTTTGACTGGGCTGAGTCACGTCCTTCAAAAAGTAACAGTGAGGAAATCTTAGGCTCAGCTCTGACCTGGTAAGTCAGCTGCTCTGCCAAGGTGCCTGTGGCCCTGGGAGGAAAGCCCAGGGCCTCTGCTCTGGAAAGGAGGGAGGCTGCACCTGCAATCTGAGAAATCTCTCTGCTGTACAGAAAGAAATTTATATGATGGGATGAAAAGACTGTAGAGGAGTTTGCATGCAGTTACTAGGCTTAAATGTTCCTCAAGAGGCCTGACTGTAACATAATTTTGTGTGTCTGAATTGATGAGATTGCATACAGTTAAATTCCCTAAACTTAAAATCACATTGTATTGCAAAAGTCACAGAGTTGGATGTAAACTTGATTACCTTTTTTCTTATACTGATGAAACAGTATCAGTGTAACAGTAGGCCCCTCTCAGCTTGCACTCTTTCTCTCCCATACCTTCTCTTCTTGGTCCCCTGCCAAAATCTATGACTCACAGGAGACTGAGTGACCTACTTTTTTAAGTCTTCTAGGAGTGCCAGAAGATTTCTTTTTTTATTTGCAAGACAATACTGAGGATAAATATAAGTCAATTAAAATGCACTTAATGCACCCATTTTTGGATTTAAGCACCTAAAGACTGTGTCAGCATGGCAGCCACCTCAGAGGATTCCCTTCATTATCACCACGAAATAAGATACATAGTAAACAGTTGCGCTTTGATATCTCATTAAAAGCAAACTGAGTTTAAGGCCACACTGACTCTCATCAAGCTAATTTAAAAATATAACTCATTTAAGGGCTTTTATAATCCTGCAATATTTGTGTGCTTTTATTTTCATATTCCCAGTTTATCCAGGTTGTCAGAGATTATGGTTCCTGCTTGTAGACAAAGCATTTATCTACATGAATCAGTGAAAGTAGCCTGGAGGCCTAGTCAGTTTGTTTTAGTAATGATAGTCTTGGCTCTACTGTCATGGTAAAGTTTGAACAGTTGCTCTTAATATTATATGGATTAGGACGGCAGATAAAAGTTTGGGTACAGAAGCAATCTCCCAAATGCCTGATTTACAGTTTGCCTACCTCTGAAAATAAAACAAGGATGGGATCAAAGGCCATAGGATCCCTCAGAAGGTTTGATGGTTTGAGCTGGTTTTTTAATGGAAAAAGATGCCGCTTTGCAGCGGATGGAATTTCCACTTTAATCGCTAATTGCTGTTTTTTAGTCGTGTTGTCTCTCATTGAAGCAGAAACAAGCTGTGCAGTTGAATGCGGTGTCTTGGCTGCTCTTTTCCCTTCTACAAGGCTTGGCTGCTTTGATATGTCAGTTTTGTTTTAGTCTGCCGCCTTCGTCTTGACACGATTGGCCCCGCTCGCTCCGACCTCCTGGAAACCCCCCGGCATGCCCGCCCCAGGGTGTGTGTTCAGTCATTTATTCAGCTTCCTCTAAAAGACTGCCATGCCTTCACTTCCCTTCTAGTTTCCCTCCTCTTATTAAGATGTAGAAGGCAGAGCGGCATTTGGTCTGAAAGGCTTAGTACTGGGGGGCGGAGGAGGTGGGTGGGGGGTGTTACTAGTGTGTACAGTGGGGGGTAAGGGAAGGACTGTGAGCATGGGGACCTTAATGACTTAATGTGCACTGTACAGCCCGGCTACACTCCAGCTAAGTTGTGCAGGCAGCTGACAGTGCTGTGATTTCTGTCTTTTTTTTGTGCGAGTTCAGTCAAAGAAAGTCAAAATGATGCTCTGACAAAAGTGACTATAATTGGAGAGGAACACATTATCAAGACTTTGGTTAATGCTGATTGCTGCTTGGGTTTATGCCTGATAATCCCTATTTAGTCATCCGAAATGACTGCCTTTTTGAAACCTCTTTTTATCTCGTCTGTTCTCCAATGAATTTTGTCATGTTTTTTGCTTCTTTTTTAGAAGTCCCAGTGGTGAACCACTTTGGCCACCACTCTGGCATTTTGATTTCCCTTTTTTGTATTACCACCCATTTTACTTTCAGTGAACATCCTCCTGGTCTCTTTATAAAGCCCAAGCGTGAAATTTTTCAGTCCACACCTACGTTATCGCTATATACTATATGCTCCTGTCCTTGTTTTTGCTGCTTGTATGCTTTACTACAATATTGCTACTACTGAACCAAAAGGAAACATAGACATTAGTGCTGCTGATGCCTGTTTATTTTTTCTGTTAATGGTTCCTGCATACATCAGGTCACACCCAAAAATTTTCTTTGGTACCGCGCATAATTTATTTATGGAATCACGGATCTCACAGGAGTCAAAGGACATGCAAATAGAGCCGGAACACGCTGCAACAATAAATTTTAATTTACATTTTGAATGTATTTCAAGGAGAGGTCATAGAAGTCACGAGAACTGTACAGTGAACACATACATAGACATTAATTGTATTTAATAAACTTAACTGCTAATGATTTAAAATCACTTGATATATTGTAGTTGCAAATAACAGCAATAGCTCTCACACCGCAATGAGTCAGTCATAGCCAAATCAACATTTCATATGACGTTTGAATTTTATCTCAGATGTTGATAAGTTTGGAGATGACATCACAGATCTCAGACGATTTCTATTGCACACTTAATTTTAGAAGTGTGTTAGTTCTTGGCTGTGATAGCTTGATTGATTAGACGACAGCGTGCAACATGCACCACTTTTAATGCCACACAATCTATTATCTCATCAGCCTAAAGCAAAGATTAAAATCATTTTGTTTTTAGCTTTTTTTCATATCTTGAGTCATAATAAATAGTGTCGATACATTGCAGCAATTGCTAATCTGTCAGATGTCTGTAATGTAAAACATGCTGTGTAATAAAAACAGCTTAAGCAATAAACTGTTTTTGTTGCTAATTAGGTAACAGCTAACAGATTGACTTATTAAAATACACAAAAATACTGACAAAAATACAAAATTGCTTCAAGATTTCAGTCTCTGTAAGAAATTACGGCTTCAAGCAAACTGAAGAAACCTGTTTGAAAATGGATCAATAATTAATTAGTTCTCCAAAGCTGGCAATATTTAAGACATGATTTTTTTAGAGGTATGATTATCTAACATAAATCAGAAAAATTACCTAATGAAAAAAGTCCCATTGGAGTCTGAAGGAGTTGTATGTTTGGTTGTGGGCTATATGTTGTGGTGGTAGTTGGGTTCTTATGACGTCAACTCCACCCCAACCACGACCGTCACCACCTTTAATCCAGTGCAACCCCGGCAGAATCACTTTCAAGATGAAACGCTGAATTCTCATTTCTGAACGGCTGCGAACACATTTATTTCTTGTGGTTTCACCTCTTTATGCCATCAAAAAGTGTCAAGTGCATCTGTATTCACATTCACTTATAATACACCTCAATAGGGGTCGACCTATATGGGTTTTTTTCAGGGCAAATGCAGATTATGAGTAATCAAGTACACCGATAACCATGTTAGGAATTGCTATACATAAGCAGCAAAAATTGAATTTTGGTGTCAGCATGGAAAAGAACAAAACCTCCAACACAAAACTTTGTTGAAGTGCCGTTAAGCATTATGTTTAATTAACAGAGAACATTTCAACATTACTTTAAAAAAAACAAACACAAAAAACTGCAGGAAGCTCCCATCAGCGTTTTTCATAAAGTTAACTGAAAAATTTAAATAAATGAAGGAATAAATAAATAAGCTCCCCAAAGTTTTCTAAAGTAAATAAAGTAAAAAATAAAGCTAGTAAAACTTAAATTTGTACTGAATTTGAGTCTCAATTAGCAGTCCCATTTCAGCAGCACCAGATTGTGGTGTGAAAGCCGAGTTGCTCGGTGTGCTCTCCAGTGACCTTCTTTGCATGTATTGCAGATTGCCTTCCCTGGTGTTGGTTGAGTGTAATACTCCCATATTACACTTTTAGACCTTTTCTTTAGTGCATTCATCTGCAGTGAGGCTTTAGAGAGCGAGAGAGAAAGAGAGAGCGAGTTAAAAGTGGGGCTGCAGGCTAACATAAGCTTAACGCACGATTATGCTTCATTTATTACAGCAAAACAGCTTTCAAAAGCCTTTAGTTGGTTTCATTTATTTAAATATTATATATTACCATAGCACGTGATAGCAGGTAACCTGTCATTCAGGACTAGGCATCTTCATTACTAATGGTTACTACTGTATAGCTGCATATGCACAATAGCAATAGAAGTGACTATTCAACTCTGACATCTGTACATCATCTATGCAGTACATGTATGGATTAACACAGGACTTTGATGCTATTTCAATATGTCAAAGCTCTCAAAATGATAATCTGCACCTCTACAAGAAACAGAGTCAGGACACACCTTAGTAACCTTACCTGTAGTCAAGGGTTGAAACTGAGAGTGACAGTCAGGGGAATATGTTACAGCTTATCTTTTTTTTTTTTTTTTTGCTGGTCAAATTATAGATCAGTACTTGGTTTTCAACATTTCATTTAAGTTAGCTCTGTGGGACTCAACAGCTTATAATTTTATGACAATGGTTAAAACATGTAAAAACACCCAATTTGTACAGGTGAGTAATGTTACATTTGCAACACGGTAGCTTAATTACTGTTTATTACTGAAACTACAGTAAGTGCATCATTTAGGCATTTTCAGTGATATAATTGGGAAACTGGGCATGTTTTTCATCTTAAACATAAATCATAAGATTGTGGTTTTACAACTCCAGCAATAAGGATTGTGATGTTTATTGCAACTTAGAAAAATTCCTGAAGCCTTACCTTTGAAACACTGGAGCTGCTTGAATCTGCAAATACTGTAAACTCCTGTGTGCACGTCTGTGGCACAGTAGCATTCAGTGTTATTACTTGGGACATGTAACCAATCAGATCATGCTGTGGGCAGGACATTACTAATGACCTCAAGTTATGACTATAGACATACAGCATTTTTTAAATCCTTTTATTGGTAATCATAAAAATCTTAAATATTAGCTCAACCATTCCAATAACCAGTCAACCCCTACACCTTATACCGTGTTACTTGGACACTTTTCTGGCAGAATATTGTATTAAAAAGTTAAGTGGCACCATGGATAACTACTTGGTTTATCTTAGGGTAATAAATGTCGTAAATCCATCTTTTTCTTCCTTATTTTGCCTTAATATTTTCAAATATTCAGTGTTTAAATACAGTATGATAGTAGTGATGAAGCAATTTTTTCATGATCTATAAATGTGTATATATTTACCCCATCAGTCACATTTTCTGAGAATATGGATCTGAAAGTCTTGAATCAAAAATAAGGTCCAGGTTCTCATTTTTATTTCTCTTTATTTTATATCGACTTAGTAAGCCATCCTATCCTTATGAGTCATAGCGCTCAGAGTAGGAATTTCCTTTTCGATGAGGCAATAAATGCATTTCAAACAGCGCCTATTTGACTGCTCAGAGCAGCAGGATGTGTTTGGCGATTTTACAGCAAATTAATAAAATTGTGGACATGAAATATGACACATTGGACATATTTTCTGAATGACCTTTATCTTTCATAGTTTGCAGGTCACTGAGGCTTAGTGTTGCTTTATTGAAAGTGAGGTCTGTGGTCATTTGGGAACAATAGAGGTCAGGTCAGCTGCTTGCATGGTATAGGTCTCTCTACCCTTCTCTTTCACAGTGACTCATGTCTGATGGCACATGATGTGCCACTTTCACTGAGTGAGTCATCCTGAACAAGAGCACCTCATTTGAAGGGAAACAAGAACAAAACTTATGCTTTTATTCCCTTTTTATTGTGGTTTTTCTATTTTTTTTATTTAGTGTGTGACAATTACTCACTACTGACCAAAAAGCTGACACGCTATTTGTGTTTGCAGCATTTTCAGAATGTGGAAGTTTATGCATTTGTGCATCATAAAATATTCTTCAGCATTCTACTGTTCGACCAACTTATACTAAAAATGAGGTTTGATAGTCTGAAACACCTGTCTGACCCCAGCCAACGACTCCAAATGGCTAGACAGTCATTCTCAGGAATTTAGCGGTTTTATTGTTGTTACAGTTATACCACATGCTAGTGGAGCACGCTGTAGACTGCTGTAGTTCACAGAAGTTAGTCATGTTAACAGAAATTCTGTGAACTGTGGCACTCTGTGATGAAACCTCATCTTCTCTCCGCTGTTTAAACTACAGGTCTTGTCAAGGCTCAGAAGAGAACCACAGAGCTTTGACTTCTGCCATGCTTATTGCTCATGATCATTTTAGTTGTGGGATTATTTTCTTTTTTTTTTTTTTTACTTGGCCACTGCCGATATATTCATTATATATTCAAAATTATGACTGGGTTTAACTATTCAGAATTAGTATTTTTGTTATACTATAACAATTTCCTTTTTTCTTTCCCTTAGGCCTCCAAATAGGTTATTTTCATTATCAACTCATATGTAAATATATTTTTTATTAGAATTATTAAATTAATCTATAAAAAAAAACTGAAAATGGTCTAAGAACAAAAAAAAGTATAAAACCCATTTAGTTTTCCTAGAATTCAAGCTAATGTTTTTAAGTGGCTTATTTTTCTGATAAACAGTCAGAAACAGAAACATATTTAAAGAGGACATATCGCACACATCTCGATGTCTTTATGTGTATTCTGGGATCTACTGCAATATATTTGCATGATTTAATGATCAAAAACTCTTATTGGCCCTTTATGCATCCCTGTTTGCTTCTTTACTGCTTTTTTTACTCAAAATTGCAAACAAACTCTTGCATGCTGTTTAACTTGCGATGCAGTGATGCTCGCTGCAAGTTCGACAGTGTATGAGTTGGTATCTTTTTGATACCTTCTTCCCTGCATCTCTCTCCTGACAGCGAGCATGCACGAACAATATGATGTCATCACAAGGAGGAAGTAGAGGTAACTTTGCAAACTAAGTGCTCAGAGCTGACTGAAATGTGAGATTCTGACTTGGAAGGCAGCATTTTACATGTGTTAACTGCATGTTTCATTCTGGATAAAAACCAAAGAAATCACTTAAACCATTAAATGAACATCATAATTGTTGGCAGTTAAAATAGTTGGCTAATGGATTAGTGGACAGTGCTTGTATTGTGAAAAAAATGTTCTATAACAAAAAGAAACATAGGTTTAAGAGAGTAAGAGATTGTTAAAACTGAAAGGATCTCAACTTGAGAATTTGGTATGAAACAACTATAAAGATTCACTGAATTATCACCCAGCTGTCTCACAGGTTTGCTGAAATTAATTTATGAGGGCAGGGCAAGACCAACATATTGCAAAAGACATTGATGGTCTTTGGTGTTGTGTAGGACCTCACATAGGGACTGCAGACTGAGACAGTAACATTACTTGTGGTCTCATCCCTCTGAGGTGAGCAGGCTTGATTGGTAATGTGCAGCTAAAGAACCAATATTCTGGAGGGTAGACTTCTGTGTTTCAATTTGTTTCCAGTATATAGATATATTTAAACTGAATACTTTGCAGTGTAAATTCTTTCCGGGGTAATATCTTTTTGTTTATTTGTGTGCGTGTGTATATGCGTATGGCCCCTTTAAGAAGCCTGCATTTGTTTACTGGTTGTGTCTGGGGCCCAAAGTGGAGCTCTTTCTGTCAGATGAGTGAAGCTCTGCAGAGGCAGCCACTGGGAGTTCTGTTTCATCTCCTCTCATACGGCTCTGGAGCAGACATGCAAATCCGCTGTAATGAGCGCAGCCTGTGTGGTGGTGGTGGTGGTGGTGGTGGTGGTGGTAGTGGTAGTGGGGAGCGAGGAAGGGGGATGAACTCAGGAATTTAAAGTGGAGA
>JANJYP010030449.1:0-12500 GCA_024605115.1 Rastrelliger brachysoma
GGAGGTTTGGACTGTCGCACCTAATTTTTCAGTAAAAAAAAACAGCCAAATTACGCGGACGAGTTCACAGCTGTTAACTCTAACAGTATCAACTGTGTGACGATATACTTGAAACAATGAAGGTAAACTTGTTTAGTTGAGTTAACCGGGCTGAGTTTATGCTGCACCTGTTGTGATACGCACTTAGTTCGTCTTGGCCTTACCTTGAGACATGGATGTTGCACAGGACAGGTGGGGGTAGAAATGCAGTAGTCCTAATTTTCTTGAAAGTGAATTTAGAGTGTCGGAAGATCAGACAAAAAGTGGTCAGGACTTAGGAAAAAATGCCTGTGAAATAAAGTAGGTCTCTGGGTATCGAAGACAGGCGGAGGAAACATTAAACCCGCACTCCCTCCCTCTCACTGGGGCGGTGAAAGGCGGGACTATCGGTGTAGCACGATGGAAAGGAAGGGAGTGGCAGTGAGGAGATGACTACCGAAGCGGTTAAGTGAGCAAAAACACAATAAGGATAGGGGGCCTCGGCTCATACAGGTACTTGGTTTCAGTCGGTCAACTGGTTCTATGATGTTGATACTATCAACAGTTAGGGTGGGTCCCTTTTGTTTAGATTATTAAATAAGGCCTTCCTCTGTTTTTATTGGCCTAGTCTGCAATAAGGACATCAATTTGATATCATATTTAATATCCAGCTACTATGATTAATGTTNCTATTAAATAAGGCCTTCCTCTGTTTTTATTGGCCTAGTCTGCAATAAGGACATCCATTTGATATCATATTTAATATCCAGCTACTATGATTAATGTTGTTGGTGTGTGTTAGTGTTTACATTATAGGAAGATTGTGCCTCTGAAGTAGAGAAAAAATTATCAAGACTTATATATAATAATATGCTTAAAAATCTGATGTCAGGGGCTTGTATAAGGCTACAAATTGATTTCATGGTACTACAACAAGACTTTGGTTTAATGTTGTGATACTTTTATTGTTTTCCAACTAACCTACTTATTATTTGTTTGAAAATTTTGATTATTTTAATAGTAAAAAAGAAGAAGAATGGCAGAACTTCCCAGAGGCCAAATTGTAGCTTTTAAATTCCTTGCTTGTCAATCCACCCATCCAATATGGGGGATATTATTTCAATTAAGTAATCAATTTACTCTACTAACTAATTCAGCTTTAATGCATTGTAGCTAATTGTTCATTAATGGTTACAAAAACAATTTAATGATTATAGATCAATCATTCACAATTAATAACAACAAAATGCTTTGCTAAATTGTGAGTATTCTCTTCACTGGTGTCTAGCCTTTCTGGGATAGTTCCTGCTTACTATTCTATTTTTTTGCCAATATCAATGTTATCAAAAACTTAATAAAAGGTTTCTAATCAGCTGTTTTTATTGGTGATAATACATGTATTTGAGTTATAGCTAAAATATACATTTCAACTGATTAACCTTTTTTAAATTAGGTGCCTTACTAGAAAGTGAAACCTATTTCAAAGCCTACATATTGTATTTTTCTAATCAACTACAAGCATGCATTAGAAACTGTAAGATATACTGCAGCTTGAATGTTTCATTGTGAGAACGCTGATGGTAATGAAAGATTTTTAAAAAAAACAGACAAATTGGATATTATTCTTCATCCTTTAAGGCATGTCAAATTTTATTTAATTTACCAATATGTTACATTAACACAACATGATCTACCTAATCTGTGTGTGTGCATGTGTGTGTGGTCATATGCTTCTCAAAGATTTATGACCAACGGCTGGAAGATAAAGTTCCTAATGGTGATGGAATTGAGCGCTGTGCTCTACAAAAACCACACTGCCAAAAAAAATGCTTTGTAATGTTTCTTTATAATCAGCAAGATAATTAGCTGTCCACAGCAAATGTTTTGCTGAGGCACATTAATTCACCATTAACGCCAACGTGTGTGTGTGTGTGTGTGTGTGTGTGTGTGTGTGTGTGTGTGTGTGTGTATGTGTGTGTGTGTGTGTGTGTGTGTGTGTGTGTGNCCAAACACTTGCTGATGTTAATGTGGAAGAACTGAAGATAGTTTTTTTTTTCTCATTTTATCTACCACACAATCAATTTACAGTGACACAGCACAATATATACATATGATGGGAGTAAAACAGAAAAAGCTGCTATACAAATGCACTTGCATGTTCACTTGCCGCTGTGGCTGAGAAAGCAGGTTAACTCCCCACCTGCAAACAGACTAGAGATGACAGATGCTTATCAGGCAAAAAAAAGAGCTGAAGATAAAGAATTTCATGTGGAGAGTTCGTTGTAATTATGCTGACGATGGGACTTAATAGTCACACAAAGAAGTAAGTCTGTTTACATGGTAAACACACACATGCACACACACTTAAACTGAGGGGAATGTAAAGTAATTTTGGGGTGGGGGTTGGGGTTGGAGAGCAGAGCCATGGTGTGCGCAAAGACAAATGGATGTTTCTTCTCTAACAGTGATCCATTTGTTTATGCATCTGCCCTTCCCTCTCCACCGCCACCACCACACGCACACACACACACGCACACACACTCACACACACGTGCGTGTACACACGCACACACACACACTGTTCATCTCTGTCGATACTTTCACTGTCTTCGTCATCACATTTCCTCAACTATGTCCTGAGTCACCATAATGTGCCACACTGCTGTTGGATAGAAGGCTTGAGTATCCACTCTTCCCTCCAATCCAGAGAGGCCTATATGTAGATTTGGAGTGTGTGCTACTCACGTGCCATTTGTCTGTTAACTGGCTCTTGCCCTCACTCTCTCTCATCATGTGTCTCTTTCCCACTTTGTCCCCATGCACTCTTTCTCTCCATTTCACTCTCTCTTTTCTTCCTCTCACTCCTCCTATGTTATTCTCTTTATCCCTCTTCCCCTCCCTCTCTTTCTCCTACCCTCCCCCTCCACCATGTCATATCATGTGTGTTACCTGAGCTCCATATCAATATTTAATCACCCTGGGACACCCAATCTACAGAGCATGGCAGAACTCTCCCGTAGAGAGTTGTGTATGTGTGTGCATGCGTGTGTTAGAAAAGGAAGACTGAAAAGGGGGCAACTTGAGTGCTAAGACTTGCAAATTTTGAGAGACATCAAAAGCTGCTGAGAGAGCTGGGAGGGAGAGCAGTCATACAAGCAAGTAGACTGCAAACAAAGACAGAGAGGGCAGAAAAATAGGCAGGCATAAGGCAGCAGAGTTAGTTTGGTTTGAATAAAACTAGGCAATAACACACAAGGCAATGATTTTGATGTCTGCCTTAGTCATGGGATCTGTATGGCAATTAAAATGATTTGAGCATACACTGTGGTGCATTGAAAGTGACATGGCTTCACAAACCAAGGTGGCCAATATTTGCAGGACAGAAGGTCTTAGTGTGATTCTGAATTATATTTCTATTTTATAAATGAATATGAGAAGACTGCACTTCCATAAATGTTCTGTTCTGCTCTCTTGTGGACAACTATTAGTATTACAATGAAGTAAAATAAAGATCAATACCTTTTTTTAATCAATATCAGTTATCTCAAGTATTCACTTACCTCTTCTCAGTGGTACTGCTATGTGAAGACTGATTTGTATATTTCTTATCAAGCAGACTTCCTACTAGATTAATTAATCAGAGGGCTTCATCAGCCAGTTTTTGGCAAGTTGAAAAACTTGCACTTAAAAAATAAGAAAAAAAGCAGATGTTCTGGTGATATAGTAGTCAAGTAAAGCACATTTCCTTCATGGCCTAAAACTACAAATATGCCTAAAAAGACATTACAATCAGTACAGAATACGTCATCCTCTGTCATTAGATTATGGTTAAGAAAAACTGAGGGCATATGTCTATGTAAATTTAATCATTCAGCACTCAAAGCCATTCTGGTGTCAGATATTACATGATCTGCAGTTTACTGATTAACAAAGCTGCCTTCTTTATATAATAGGGGTTATGACATGTACTCACCTTCTATAGAAATCATAATCATGATAATGTTGATATTAATTCTTCAAGGAGACAACATGATGTCAATGACATGGAGCCAACCATTAGATTGTACTAAATTAACTTGTACTAAATCTAGAGTATGAATAAAACAACATAAAAATTCACCTTATATTACAAGATGTTTGCAGTGTTTATAGTGTTGCTATTCCCTGGTTTAACTGGGAAGCTGACCTGCCACAGGACCTCACCTCACTTTAATAAGACTGGTTTGTCAGAAATGTATTCAGAGATAGCATACATAAATCACTTATGTTGTGGTCACCATTTACTGAAGCATCCAATTCTATAGAGGGTATGATGCAAAGTCTGCTTTGACTTACTGACTGTGAGGGGCAAGGTATCAATCTGCTCAAAGTTCAGCCTGGGACCATTGATGCTGGATATTACATTTTCAGAAGCAGGCAAGCTAGATTTTTAGCTTTCCCGTCAGGAATTACAGATGACATGACATGTTGAAAATGTTGTCATTGACAACAGTGTGAAAAACATTATTTGCTTAAAAAGTGCAAATGGGCTTACAAGGTCAAGGTGAAAAATAATGTACCTATATCATCTGCTGTTGTCACATGATCCTGGGATATACAGTACAATATCGTTGCCTTGAAAAGAAAGCCAAGGGGAAAGAGGGGGATTGTCAGAGATACTTTTTGATATAGAGCTGAAGAGAGAGTGGAACAGGGAATATTCTCAGTGATAAGATATGGATGATGTGTTTTCTCTGACAGAAGGTGAGGAGTAAATTTTCTGTTCTGTCTAGATTTGGAAGGTCATTTTTCAGTTGGGAAGACAGGAGTCTGTGGTCTATGTCATGTTGAGTGATGATCTGGTCAGCACAGGGAAAGGACAGCTAAATGTCTGGAAGTGGCAGAATGTGAATAAACTATTCGGGTAGCTTGGAGGTCCTCAAGGATTCCTACACAGCCTTGTACATGTACTCTATGGTAGCATACATAACTGTATAATTTGCAGAGAAGAAGAGGATGGCATGGTTGAATTTTGTTAGGTTCAGGAAGTGGTGTTTTTAGCCTTCTTGAGTCTGGAGTCCTGCAATGAAGGTGGTACAGTAAAACAGAGAGCAAATGACAATTATTTCAAAAAGGACTGAATCCAGCATAAAAGTATGTCTGATCCCTTAGATGTGATCAGGGTGGAGTTGCAATTAAAAACTATACAGCACAAATGTAAAGAGATTGTGCTGGCAGGCATGAGGTGTCACACATAGTTTGAGAACTTTATTTACAGAGAGGAGAAAACAATTTACAAAAAAACACCGATAGCTTGGGGAAAAAAACAACAAACAAACAAACAAACAAACATCGAGACAGAAATTTAAAGGAAAGTAGATTATAAAATGCCCCAAACAGAAGATAATTTACTTAGATGGTCTCTCTTTGCCCATGACTTACTGTAATAACACATACTTTGCCTTAACAATACATTCAACAAGGGAGAAATTCTGTAGACTGAGCAATCATGAAACCAGACTATTTTGTAAAATATGTTGAGAGAGCAGACGACTGCCTGCTTTCAAAGCCCAGCTTGTGTATTATTGTTGTTGCTAGGTCTATATGGAATAATATCCCTCTAATTATGCAAAAAAAAAAAAAAAAGTGAAGCTTTAATAATAGGTGTCAGTAGGAGGAGGCTTTGTTGCTGGGAACGAGGAGATAAGTTCATGCATTCCATTCTGTTTTCCTGACAGTGCTGTCCCTAAGGATTTAGGAAGCAGGAAATTTGTTGTTGTTGTACAAGCCATACAGAACAATAGCTATCCATGTGCACTACATTAACAGTTAATTGGGCAAATAGTTACACTTTAATTCAGTTGATTAGAACAATTGTTGTATTTGCTTTCATCAAAATTGTGTATGAGTACTGTTGATTAAACTAAATGGTTCTTTTTAAGACTATATTCAGTGTTTATCAAATTATAAAGAGACATATTCTGTCCTCTTCTTTAATGTGTTTGGGGATTGAGGGAATGATCAGCATAATGCAGTCCACTAGTGCACTACAACTCAAAAATTACTCTATAGCAGAGGTCTTCAACAGGGGTCCACAGAGACATGATTCCAGCTAGGGCTGGGTGATAATTTGCTAGCTGGTTTCCTGCTTGGAAACAAGCAGGCCATTACTGCATTACGGAGTTGGACAACACCGCTGTGTCACACTGACCTAAAAAAAAAAACAAAAAACAAGTGGTTATTTGAATTGAAATAATAATTTAATTGAATAATTTAAATAGTAGCTTTCTATATCATGGGCAAAACAAGAAAGGAATTAGTAGAAAGTGGCTTGTTTTGCTACTCATATTTAGGATAATAATAGACACTATTGCTCTGGGCTGGCGTGATTGTTGTCAGAAGATATTATTTTTCTTTAAACAGTCAGGGCTGTACTTAAAATATTTTTTTAAGTTTTGATAATTATCAATAATAATTTATTGATATAAATTAGTATGATTTTTTCAATAACCAATATGCTTTTTTTTCTAATATAAACATATGAACTGGTGTATTATTTGAATATAAGGCTCTCAATTAGAGTAAGGAGAAAAAGTGCAAATAAGGGAAATAAGAAAAATGATCTAGAACCCAATTTTAGCTTCTTTTTTTCCCCCTTTATTCAAGAACAAAAACTTTGGATGGATATTATTAGTGTAATGTCTAATAATAACCACAAGGGGGAGAACAAACGCCATAATTAAACACTTGCAGTAGGACTCCATTAGTTCTTACAGCTATTTTTTTAACTTGCTTAAACACAACAATCAGAAGTATCACTCTGTATGCAAAAACCTTACACTCAAGTTGCAAAATAACAGTCCAGATTTGCACAGCTGAAAGCACAATGGTAGCCTCACACTTTTTGCAAAACAGTGCACATAGAAATTTGCAAACCATTACCGGTAAATGCACTTGTACACAGTACACACAGAGCCAATCATGATGTCAGTTTTTTGCAATCCCAAAACAATGACAAATCAACACACTCTTGTAAACTCATGTAAAAGGTGAGAAAACACACAAGTGCATACTGTTTTTCTCAATTGTTTACACAAATGTTCTGAAAGCATCATACTATCAGAACTCTACACACACAAATCAAAAACACACACACAATAGGCAACCACCCCAGCTCTCCTGCAAAATGAAACTTTACATTCAAAACAATGTTATTTCTTCTCAAAATGGTATTTTGTTTTCAAATGACACACTCATAATGACGTAGGCCTTTTTTGTTGTGCATTAGACTCACTCACAGATAGTATATACATAAGTGTGTTGTAGAATATTTTAGAATATTGTTATATTTTGAATATTTTACCCAGAACACACAAATACATGGTAACAAATATATTATATTTTTCCTACTAAAACAATGCACAGTGTACATCCCAACCAACACAAAGTTGCACATACAGTAGCCTACATATAGCAAAAGAAGAATTGACTGTATGCAGTTTTAGCAAAATAAATAAAGAAGTATATGCTCATCCACATCACAAGCATCGGCCAAGCAGCAGGGGAAATATGGCCTAACATTGCTTTGAATGTAAAGTTTCATTTTACATGAGCATAAAGGGGTTCTGCCCATTGTGTGTGTTTTGATTTGTGTGTGTAGAGTTCTGAGAGCATGAGGCACGCTTTCAGAAAATGTGTGTAAACAATTGAGAAAAACTGTAAAGTTACAGATAAAAGTAATATGTGAATACTAACTTTAAATGGAAAACTGCAGTTGGGTTCATTTAAAAAAAAAACCACACATCAGTATATCATTCAGGTATCAAATAACGGTTCAGAAAAGTAACGACTGTGTTTCTTTCTCTTTGGAAAACAATCTGTCATCTTCACATTAAAATAAACACAAGTAACAGATGCATAACTTTGTCATAAAAATGATAGGGTCACCTTCTGAAAATTCTCAGAGAATTATATGAATAAGTCTAGAGGTCAAAACATTAATCCATCCATTTTCTGTATTGCTTATTCTGTTATTTCTCTTGCCGCACCCCTCTCCATCTCTCGCTTTTTGGTTCTTTTCCTCTTTTAAGCTCCCACACTTGCCCTGTAATCAGCCCTCTCAGCGATGGCCATTTTGTTTCTGTCTCCCTTATCTCTTCTTTGCAGTTTCCCCCTCTGTCATTACTCTGCTATTAGTGTTTCATCCTGGGGCTAAAACACAGGACTCACACTGACCTTATAGTCACAGCTATGCTCCCAACGTCTGCTTTGCAAGATAACACAGTCACCCTGCTCCCTCCTCTTCTATCTATGTCTCTCAAACACACACACACACACACACACAGATAGAGAAAGAGAGAATCACATTTCACTCACATACACTTATATTCATATAACTGCACAACAACACATATAAAATCCTGGACAAAATTCCATCTGCACATATTTCATAAAACTATTTCTAGACTTGTAGCAAAACCAACTCATCTCAAATGTTTAATTTCACCAAAGAGAGATTACATGAAATCCAATTACCGATTTATGTACACCTGAGTCTCTCTCTAGTTTAGCTTTTTTATTACTATCTCACTTCCATTATGATGAGAGGGACAGAGCAGTGAAGAGACAAAAAACAGACAGAATTCCTCTCACTACATTTTATGATATCCTTATATAATTGTTAGAATTCTTCATTATTCTGACATTGTGATTTAATCTTTTGCAGTGCTGTTTGGGTGATATTAATTACATGAAAGCATATTAAACTGCTACAGTGGAGAGAGAGACATATACAATATTTTTGAATGTAAGTAAATAGCCTTGTCCCCACACATTTGTGTATTTTTTTAAAGGATTTGCTCACCTTTATTTGAGACAGGAAATCATAGGAGAGAGAGGAGGTGTGAGAGAGTGTGTGACATGCCACAAAGGACTTCCGGCCAAAATTCGAACTGGGATTGGCTACATATAGGGTTAGGGTTAAAGGTTAACAAGTTGCTGTTCCCTAACCCTAAACCTAATGATAACCCTGTGGTATGTGCACAAACCACTTGACTACCTGCTTGATTACAGTCTCTGGACAGAATGTTCCAGTTAAGAAAAATCTTAATGCTATAACATATAAAAAGTCTTTTTTTCTTTTACAGAATTAATTGTATCAAGTCACATATGGCTCATATAGTATGGCTTAATTCCATTTGACTGCTTCCATTTCAGGATGCTGGTTGTGCGCATGTTGGCTCACTTGTGCATGTGGTTGAATGGGCGGAAAGCCAAGCGACAAGGGCAGTTGTTGTCTGCACTCTACAAGATTCAGAAATCTTATGGAAAGCCCTGTCTGAAAAGTAGAGGTTGTTATATACATACAGTATAACTGAATAAGAGGTGTTTAATAATCACATAAGGGTATCATGTTTAGGTGTTCACAGGCTTTTCTCGTCATTTTTTAAATCAATTGAATGAATTCCTATGGTAAGCTCACCCTAATTCTCTCTTGATGTTTTCACTACTTCTTTTACCCCAAATCCCCTCACCTCACCTCCCTCTCTCTCCTAGCCCTCCTCCCAACTGTCTGAGTGAGCAGGTGCACAGTGACAGAGTCACCGAGCTGTGAAATCTCCACTCCTTGAGACACATTTCATGCTTCTCCCATCCAAATACACACTCACACATTACATTGTTTTTGTCCTATTTTGTTAAACTCCTCTCTTTCTCCATCTCTTTTCTCATTTTTTCCCTGTTTGTGTAAAGATTGAATCTGTGGCATTTGTTCATGCATTCTCTTAGAATAGAGGAAAAAAAGGAAAATTATACTACAATGGAATGTGTGTGTGTGTGTGTGTGTGTGTGTGTGTGTGTGTGTGTGTGTGTGTGTGTGTGTGTGTGTGTGTGTGTGTGTGNCTCCCCTGCATATGTCTCTGACCACATCTACATCTTTAATGTCTGAGACTGAATAATGTATGAACCCCCTGGGCGCACACACGCATACACACACACACACACACACACACACACACACACACACACACACACACACACACCACCTCTTTTTCCTGCTTCCATTTGCACAAATGACATATAGGACAAGCTTACAGTAACCCATAAAAGAAGGAGCACTTCATCCACAAACCTAAAACACCAACTATCTTGTCAGCACTGAGATGTGTTGATTTGAAAGAACAAAGCGTGGCTCAAAGTAAGATGACAGCTCCTGCTCTTTCAACTACAGTGGCTTTCTGTACTACTAGTTTCCTGTTTACATGCTGTACACTTCCTGTTGAAGTGAACACAGAGCTCAAATCAAACATCTTTTACTTTTCTGTACCTGTGGTTGACCGTTTATCATCCCAGTTACACAAACGCCACATGATACACTCGCATGTCTCTCTGACGCACTCATGCATGCTTCATGGTTCTGATTTGACTTTCAAATATCCAAACCCTGTCATCCACCCCCCCAACACACACACACACACACACACACACACACACACACACACACACACACACACACACACACACANCACACACACACACACACACACAAACAACTTTGATAGCATCTTATGAAGATGAAGATGTGAAGATGAGGTCAAGGTTGGCTTCTACAGCAACTGTGCATAATGATGTCCTGAACCTGCTGACCATCAAGCTTCTGAAGAGCCTGGCTGATATTATTATTAATGTGATCTTACTTGCTCACCCTCTACATGTTTCCAATTTTTGTGTTTTTTTCATCTCCCTGCGCTTTGTATCTCTTCATCTTGTTCTGCTGCAAACATGCAGAAAATTATTAGAAAATCTTGAATGAATAAATGGAGAACCATAAATGCAGATATGTCCATACAGCTAACACAAGTGGTCAATGAAAGGTTTATTTAAGTATGAGCATGATGTGAATTATATGCTGCGTCATAAACAGTCAATATCAAGTCATATCAACCCAACAGAACACTCATAGGATATTTTACACTGATAGCACGTATCTTTTTTTTGTCCAATGTTTATTATGTAACACTATAGTTTTTGAGAATAGCTGATGTGTTGCACCTATTGAAAGGACTACTGAAAGAAATTGAATATTTATGTTTGAATATATTTTATATTTTCTCATGTTTTTCATTCACAACTATACAGGAAAACAACTGAGAAGAACAACAACTTATCTCGGTCTGCCACCCAGTTGTGACATCCCTCCCTCTCTGCTTACACAAAAACAAACAAACAAAAAAAACCAGTTACAGGTATATTTATACATATAAGTTTTGAAAACCTACTGTAAATAGTAGGGTGACAAGAAAGTGTGGTAAAGAAGAAAACTGCCTACACCTGAATAAATCGGGCCACAGCCTATTTAAGTCACTTCATTCACACACTGCGCACTGACCTGAATAACATTATTATTGTATTATTTTAGCTTAAATAGGCAATAAAATGCAATTTCTGGAACTTAATTCATGTATTATTTCCTTTTTTGCCACTGACTGTGGGACACTGTGGGACGCTGCAGACAAGTCCCTGTGGTATCCTGATGTAGTCCAAAACAAGCACAGCAAAAACACATTTTCCCAGATGTGAAACACCTTTAAAAACCACCTCAGCCACTCTGAGGAAGAATGTTTTGGGCTTTGCATATCCTAGAAAGGACCGACTTAACAGGGAACGGTTCCACCCACATCTACAAATCATCCACAGCGGGACATTTAGCTACATTTCTTATGGAAACCATGTTATCTTGTAGCATCAATTTACAGTCCTAAACTAACCTCTGCCAAGAATGTAAGGGAAACTCTCTCATGAGTCACCTACTGTACAAACAAGCCTGAGCGGCTCCCATGAGAAGTAACAGAGCAGAAACATAGAAGAAATAAAAAGAACACATACATGTGCATGCACACATTCAGACAGTAACTCCAGTGCATCTCTCTTTTGTGAAGTAATTGACTGCCATTTTGATCTGTGCAGTAGTGCAGTGTTGATATAATACTTTTTTTGATGTCATCTGGAATAAAGTAGTCCAGTTTTATGTGTTTTGGTTGTGATATGTGCCTATTTACTGTACAATCTTTATCAGAGGATTGCCCAGATTTAGTTTAAGAGGAAAACACTTTTGCGGTGGCCTGATAAAAGCTCACGGCGGACCATGAATGTTTCCTCCGCACCGAGGAGAGGGGGAGAGAAACAAGGCAAAGCGGGCCAGAGCACAGCGCCCGCGCATGGTGCCATGCGCGTTCCCGATTTGTTGCGCACTGACAGCCGGTGCGGAGAGCGGAGAGAGAGAGAGAGAGAGAGAGAGAGAGAGAGAGAGAGAGAGAGAGAGAGAGAGAGAGANATTAGCCTACTAGTGACAGAAAACGGCAGCGAGCACATACAGTCTGGAGAGCAGCTGATGCGACAAGGTAGAAGAAAATGCATCTCCGCATTATTTTTATTTAGTATAGACGACTACTATTCATTGCTGATATGATGCGGACTGAACTGTCTCAGCTTTGAACACGATTGCG
>JANJYP010030449.1:17500-31290 GCA_024605115.1 Rastrelliger brachysoma
CATATTTCTCTTGTTGGGCGTTAGGGGAAAGGCAGAAAGGAGTGAGTAAAAAAGGAAGGAAGCCATTAGAGTGTAATTAGCATGGGTGAAATCAGATCTGTGAAAAGCTGAGGTAAGGGTGAGAAAAGTGGTTGACACAGACAACATTTTCATGAATAGTTAGTTCAAAACACATGTGGAAAAATAGTACATATAAAAAAAAATATTGAAATGGACTAACAAGCCTTTACAGCCACCCTGCTGTATTTGTGTGTACTTGTGTGAAAGAGGAGAAAAGACTGTTGAGGAGGAAGAGAGATGTATAGAGGTGGAAAGAGATGGAGAGATAAATTGAAATGTTGCTATTTTAGAGCACACTCAGGAGGCCATTAGACCTATTGTTACATTTTGGGTTTTCTCTGGTTTTTGGAAAGTGGGTGTCTGGTTATGTGTGCAGTGAAGTGCATTCATCCAGTTATTTGATGTAGTACTGACAGATTCTGGTATTAGCATCAGTGTTGTGGTGATAAGTTTACTTATAGAACTGTGTGTGTGTGTGTGTGTGTGTGTGTGTGTGTGTGTGTGTGTGTGTGTGTGTGTGTGTGTGTNCTGTGTACCATTTATGTGAAGGAAGCCTGCTGTGAAGGAATCCAAATTTTATATGGTTAGCTGAGATGAAAGTTTTACTGTGTAAAATATAGGTATTGATTGAGGCGTAATAGTTCAGGCATTGCATTGATGCATTAAGTCTATATAGTGTACTTGTAGGATTTGCAATAAAGAAAAAATGTCATGAAATGCAGAAACTGTCAACATTACAGCTGCTTCTTCTGCAGCTGTATCCAATTTTACAAATTAGATCTCCAATTTGACAAAACCTTATTTGCAAAACTTCATAGAAAAGTTGATGAAAACTTCATGGAAATATTTTTTATCCTGACAAAGATACAATGGCATAGGTGTTATACTTTCATCAGTAGTCTACCGTTTTCAAACAGCCTTCCACCATTTTTGATATGTGCATGCTGTAATTCCACTTACTTGTAAATTATATCACACATGACATATAAACATGTAAGATTGATTTCCCTCATTTTAAGATAATGTTTTATCCATGATTCTGCTGTATAGTCTCACATTCATTAGGGCTATACAGAGAAGTTATGTCTACTTTTTAATGATCTTTTTATAATAATGAATCAAAAAGAAAAAAGAAAAACCTACATTTACAATTCAAAACTGAAATATGACAAAAAAATTTAACAATACTTTTTTAATAATTTTTTGCAAAATTGCATATTGTAATTTTAGCATGGCTCTATGCATTTCTGAAGTGAGAGGTCTTTGTGTCTAAGAGAATGTTTAACTGTGTAGCAAAGGAAACTGAAGGCTGAAGATATAAAAGATTTGGGACAGAGAACCTAGTTCCTGCTATTCAGGGCATAGTCTTGACTTTCACTCTTTAATTGAATTTGATACATCCTGTTAGCTGTTACAAATGTGTAGAATGTACAAATTTATTGTACAGGGGCTTCATTTGGGTGGATGAGAAACTCTGTTGGGCCACACTGGTATTTACGCTAACAGTTTTTCCCCCCTCCTTTTCCTTCCCTTTTTATTTGTTCTGGCACAGTAAATTGAATGAGTCCACACACACACACACACACACACACACACACACACACACACACACACACACACACACACACACACACACACACACACACACACACACACACACACACACTCACACACACACAATTAATGGTAAATTCGTTAATTAATCAGATAATTAAATGCATTTTTTAATTCATTTTGAGGCACTGTTGCTCAGCTGCTTTGGTTATAAATAAATGAGTTGCATTTTTCATCTGGTCATGTGTTTACAAGTGGCTTCAGCTAATTAGTCACCTCGTGGTTAGTTTGCACAGTCACATTGTGGAGGCTAGCCTCCTTATCTCAATAGGGTTTGTGTAAGGTTATGGTTAGAGTGAGAGTTGTGGTATGCAGCAGTTATGGTTATTACCAGATCAAGTTAGTCAACATTGTCAAGTTTAGTGTCTTTAGTTTAGTGTCAAAAATGTGTTTATATGCAAGTAAAGTTTCATGAGCTAGAGAAATTAGTTTCCAAAATACATAATTATGTATCTCAGCTGCTAGATGCAATGCAGATATAATTGGTTGATCATAATGTAAATCAAAAAAGATTATTTGTAAAGATAAACATGGCAAGATAGCAGTCTAATGCCCTCCCTTTAACAGATTTTTTTAAAAACTGTCATCTCTTAGTAATTGAGATCCACTTCAAATAGCATTTTAACAACCTAAGCCTAAAAGGAAACTTTCACATCTTTAGACGGTTAAATCCAAGGAAGTTAGATAAGAAGCAAATGTGGGCACAAAGATTTACAGGTCCCATTTCATGCACAAACCCAAACTACTGTCATAACATCAGCTTTATCTAGACTAAATAAATGCATGCTCTTTGTGTTTAGAATTGATGGTGTGTGTTCCACTGATGGTGTGCCATCCATTTATTTGATAATCCAAAGTTTCCACTCAAAAATAGAAAAAGAAAAACCTAATGAAAATGTGTTTTTATTCTGTTTCTATAATGCTTTCTCCTTAAGGAAGTGGAGGTTTGTAAGACTGTTTAATAGCCTTGAATTGTTTACCCTATGTATCATTTGAATAACATTCTCATGAGTCTTTTTCTTTTTTTATGATTAACCTTGTTTCAGGAGCCTCGAACATGGACTCCATCCAAACCCTTTGATCAAGGTGGGTGAGAGTGTGAGTAAGTTGGGCCTGGGGAAGTTGTAGTGGACATAAAAACAAAACGTTACACAAACCCCCAAATTACTCATTCTAATGACCAAAATTGTTTATAATATTCATGTGGATCTGTGTATGCAGGATACTGCTCATTATCAGTATGTGGTAGGCACTTGGTCATGCTATTGTCTCCAAAAGCAAATGATGTGTCCCTTTGTACACAAAATAACTTTGCACAAAATATTATTATATAAATATTTTTATATAATAATATATAAATATTAGGGTTGGGCAATGATTACATTTTTTAAATTGTGATTAATCACATGAGATCCCTGATCACAAAAATCCAATAATCAATTCAAATGTAGTGTATAGCTACTAGTAAAATGTAGTGTGCTAAGATGCAAGTTACTCAACATTAATTTAAGCTTCACTACACTGAAGCCACCCACCAAAGAAATGCAGCAAGCTGAACTACAATAAAATGACAAAAGTAGCTTAACTACATCAAAGCTATTTTTTTAAAACATTGAACTAACTTTACTATCAATAAAACTGAAACAGACTGTAAAATGTTCAGTTCAATAGTTTATTATCGAAGTAATCATAATAATCGAAGTTTATCTGCAGCAAGCCTCTCATGTCTTACTCTCAGTCATGCTGTGTAATTTCAGAGACTGACCAAAAACACCTGCTTTAGAAAGGCTTTAAGAGGAAGCCACAGGAGCTACTCTTCAGGAACATACAACACATGCTCTCATTTATATATGGGTCATTCTATGAAACAGGTGCCATTTGAGTCCTCAACATTTGATGAAATGCATAAAGCATAGAAATGTGTTAAATGAAGTCTTGCATTCATGGAGGACACATAAGTCATAGCCACTTTATTAGTCACACACCAATCACAGCCATTCTCACATTACAGGCTTTAAATGTGACTCTGACCAACACTGATCTTCCTACACCAACACACTTGCTCATGCTGCCGCTGCTGGCTAAGCTTTCCTCCAGCAATCCAGCCTCCACCTTTGTGATGCAGGGTTCATCATGTCTGCAATTTATGTCTTGCTTTGGCCCACTCTACAAGGGGTTTTGCTTTGTGCTCCCTGTTTTGGCTCAGCATGCTGCGGGCTAATCCAGGGAGCATCCTGGAGTGGAGCTGAAAGTGTGTTCTCAAAGTTTAAAGTGCAATATATGAGACAATTCTATTTTAAAAGAATAACATTCAGTTTTTAATCACTATACTATATCTAGAAAGGAAAAAAAATATATACTGTTAAACAAAGGTTAAAACCAATAAATCATATGAAAACAGTGACAGTTACCCACCCTGTCACATGAGTTTATCACTCCATCATAGCATGATTTTTTTTTTCAAAAATGACAGAAAAGGAATGAAATGCTCAGTTGACATTCAGCTTCAGATTTCAAGATAGAAAATTTGAAATTAAAAAAAAAAAAAAAAATTAAAGAACATGTTTTTAATTGCTAGAATCCAAAAGAGGGCATTGCACTGATAGGAAAACATTAGAGTTTAAAAGATTATTCAGTAGATTACTCATATTGAGTTCATATGGTCCGTGATGGGGTGGTACAAGAATGATTGAATGGCTGAATAAAAAGGGTAATATTATATAGGTGTTTTATGCCTGAGGTGGACAAATATGTTTTCTTGGAGGTTCAACATGTCTTTCATATTGTAGATTTTTTGAGGAAGCACAGAACATAAAATACCTTACACACAAAACAAATATGTGATTTAAAAATACAAAACTTCAATCATCTTCATTCCCTCACTGTATTACAGGCAGTGATAAGCTCATACACACATCAAGGCACACACACTCTCACTTATTACTGTATACTCAAACACACTCACACACATACATCCACACACACGCACTGCAGGGAAACAATAGCATTAGACAGTGCACTGGAGGATAGAGGGAGGATAATCTGCTCAGTTCAGGGATTACAGTAAGGTTCTTTAGAGCAGAGGTCATTCACAAACTGTTCTGGGATCAGCTGAGGGGCTTAGATTCTGTGCATAGGTGCTGTGCTGAAGGCTGATGAGCAGTCAGATACAGCTAGCTTGTTGTGCTCAACAAAGATCACACCCTCAGCTAAAGAATCAGATCTAAAATCAGCTCTCACCTTAAAAGCCAGACATGACGCTTGGCCATGAGATCTGATACCAGATCAGATTGAGGACCTCTGTGAGAGCATGCACAAGACTGACACTCCATGCAGCCAGATATAAGAAGTAGCCTGTGTAACTAGTTCCATCTGTTTTAGCTCCGAGGTTACTTAATAGTATTATGGGTTTGAGTTTAGTGTGAGAGAGATGTTGCCAGTAATTAGAAGCACAATGGATGCAGTTAACACACATAGATACACATTCAGTCAGAGTAGTTTGGATCTGTAAAAATGAAAGGAA
The DNA here is from genome assembly GCA_024605115.1 of Rastrelliger brachysoma. Lineage (NCBI taxonomy): Eukaryota > Metazoa > Chordata > Actinopteri > Scombriformes > Scombridae > Rastrelliger > Rastrelliger brachysoma. The sequence continues at coordinate 22,698 of JANJYP010030449.1, forward strand.
CTACATAGTTTAATTTGGAGTCATTGCTTTTGGTTTTGAAAGAACAAAATGAAAATGTAATTTCTGAAAAATTTTTCTCTTTGTGTACACTTATGGGCTTATTCTTTATGAAGCTCTTTAAATTGAGGGACTGTATTTTGGTTGCACACATACAGACTACTCACAGTTGAAAGAGTGATCATTCTATATTTTCTGTGTTTTCAGCCCTTGATCCCTCCAAAGACCCTTGTCAGAAGATCAAATGCAGTCGCCACAAGGTGTGTGTGGCTGAGGATTACAAGACTGCCACTTGTGTCAGCCAGAGGAGAGTTAGGTGAGGAGCAGATGCATGTGCATACACGCGTGTTTTTAAACCAGCCTGTGTTTCAATGCTGTCCTTTTACATTTTCATTCAGATGTTGCCACAAATGAAACAGGAATGACAGTGGATTAGGAGCAAATCAAATCTCTCTATTACTGTCCTCTCTTCCCTCTGTTTTTTCCAGCTCACTTATTCATTCAGCATAATAAGCAACAACATCAGAGGAGTGCCTGTTTTTCTGTTTTTCCAACTTTTCTACTGGTTTTCTACTGCCTGGCTCTCTTATGACTGTTGTGTGACATTACTGTTTAGTCCAATTACCCCAGCACTGGCACTGTTTTACAACGGACACAAAGTCCTGCCAAGTGATATGAATGGGCTTTGTATGTGTGTGTGTGTGTATGTGTGTGTGTGTGTGTGTGTGTGTGTGTGTGTGTGTGTGTGTGTGTGTGTGTGTGTGTGTGTNTTCTGTCTGGGACACCGCAGACTGGACAGAGGACAGTAACGCCATACTGACCTCATTTCCCATTCTTAGCAGCAACACAATTACCACAACGCAGTGCTATCAAATCAGAAAATAATCGCACATAAATCCTTGTCTCATTTCTGAAATTGCTGTAAGAACAAGACAATACATTGCAGATGCAAAAATGCTTAGAAATCATTACTTTTGAATGAATGAGAGGAAATACATAGTGATGAATGTCAGATGATACATTAGTAAAATGTTTAGTGTGTTCATGTTTCAAATCTCTAGTTTTAAAGATGCCAATTTGTACCAGAGTCCAGGGTCAAAGTGCAAACCCTGCCCTGTGGTTCACCCCTCTCCAGTTTGTGGAACTGATGGCCACACCTATTCCACCAAGGTAACCACACATACTCACTTTCCTATAATAGAAGACAAACAGAAACTGACTTTTTTTTATTTCCTCATAATGAGACACACATCCTAATTTCATTTCCTCTATTGTCTCATCCCCTCTGTCTCTGTCTCTCTAGTGTAAGTTAGACTACCAGGCATGTATCACAGGAAAGAAGATTGCTGTGAAGTGTCCTGGTATGTGCCCTTGCCCCTCTCAGCCTGAAGAGAGCTCTGCTGAGAAGAAAGGTACACAACCCTACATGCACAAAACCTTGCACTGCAAGCTAAGATGCTTATCCAAGGAATCAGTAAACTCTCAGGCATTATCATAATTGCATCCTAGACCATATTAAAAATCGTCACAGATAATCTGAAGCCATTCTTGGGGGAGTGGGGTCATAAAGCAACACTATCATCAATAGTCATCTGTGTTATTGTTCCTCAGTTTGCAGCGAGTCAGACCTGAAGGAAGTAGTGAGTCGTCTGAGAGACTGGTTCAGAGTGCTGCATGAGAATGGCAACCATAAGAGAGTCAAGATCCAGAAGCCAGAGAAGAACAGTAAGTTGTGACAATAAGAAAACCATGAAAATTCATATTTGTCTGAGACAGCCATACGTGGTAACATCTATAGCTTCTATTTTCTTTGACTTTCTCCCCCAGAGTTTGAAGTTGGAGCATCACCTATATGTAAGGATCCTCTGGGATGGATGTTCTCCCGCCTGGACACAAACTTTGATGTCCAACTTGACCAGTCAGAGATCAAGAGCCTTTACGTTGACAGGAATGAGCCATGTTCTGATGCATTCTTCAAATCCTGTGATACACACGCTGACAAAGTTATAACCAGCTCGGAGTGGTGTACATGTTTCCAGAGGTACACAGGTAAGATATTTATACACATGTGTGTCTTGACAATGTGTGTATTGTTTTTTGATGAAGAGGCTCAGAAATTATTTTTAAAAATACAAATTTATATTTTTTATGTTCTATAAGATTTTTAGTCTCAAATATTATTTTTTGCTATTGATGTGAAAACTTTTTCTCTCAAATATTTTTTTTTCTCTTGGATAATTTATTTTCTCACATGTAATAAAGACAAAAATCTAACTATATAGAGGAGATGCATACCAGGTTAAAACCTAGTTACAAATTGTGTCTAATTATTTAACCACATATTATTAATGTACTGTATATTTTACTCATGCACACATGCTTCAATGTAAACACTAAAATTACACAAAGGAAAAGAAGTTGATACAAGCATATTTTAGCAACTTGTTACCAGTCCCCTGTCTCTCCTTTTCAGATTCCCCATGTAAAGCAGAGCTGTCCAGTATCAACAAAAAGCAAGCGGGAAAGAAACTTCTTGGTGAGACATACGTACGCACATCCATACACATCCACACACACACACCCTGATCTGTTATTTTCAGCTGTGCATTTTGGCTTTTTAGGTCAGTATTTGCCATCCTGTGATGAGGAAGGTTACTACAGGTCCCACCAGTGCCACAGCAGCAGTGGCCAGTGCTGGTGTGTGGATCGCTATGGCAACGAGGTAGCTGGCTCACGCACCCATGGGCCTGCAGACTGTGGTAAGCAAAACTCTGAGAAGTGTTAAGTTTCTGTTCTTTTGTAAGAGAATGAAAAAACATTACACAATAGTGTCAACACAAATTACACAACTATATGTCATAAACTGTTGAAAGAATTTGATTATATTTTGGTAAATATGATCTTTAACTTCCTTGAAATAAATATCTTATATCTGACTCATCTAGGACTGAAAACAGGGTTAAATAGTTTTCCTGGCTGTCCAAAGTTAACAAAAACTGCCTACCAGCCCTTCTAAAGCTTGCTAATTAACATGTTTTCTTGTTTGTTTTAACCATACAAAAAAACCCTGAAGAATAAAAGCAACAAATGGTGGATGTGTGTGGGATTTGGGGTGTGTGATGGTCTATTTTTGAGGGGGTGCACTAAATTTCTTGAGTCAAAGCACAGCCAGGCAGAGCCATGTTAGCTTTAGTTTAGCATACAAGTATTTCAGACTTCTAAACTTAGCTAACCAGCTACTGGATGCCCTGTGTCTTTATATTTACTGCACAGAAATAAAAGTGGTCTAAGTTTTCATCTGACTTAAGCAAATAAGAGTATTTCCCAAAAACAACAAACTACTCCTTTAATTTTTCATTTTGTTTCTAGGTGTGATTTTGGAGGCTTCTGGGGACCTCGGCAGTGGAGACTCAATGTTGACCGATGATGATGAAGACTCCTTTGTCCTCAATGACCAGGCCAGAATGGATGACGAGGATGATGAGGATGAGGACGACGATGGCGACAATGATGAATATCTGTCATAATTTTGAAAAAGAAAACAAAAAAAGAAAACTCTTTGTTTGGTCAAACTGCACGTTTCTAGGTGACTCCCCAGGCAGATACTTAATCGTACTAACAGCCTATGGACTACTCTCTGTGTATTGTTTGTTCATAAGTTAAAAAAAAGAAGAAAAAAAGAAGAGAAAAAACAATATTCCTGGCAAATGTTTTTGATTTCTCCTCCTGTCTAAGTATAAAATATGATCGGTTAATGGCACTTGTTCACTTGTATGTCAGCCAACCAGAGAATATGACAAGGACTAATCAACAACCAATCCAATACTTTGGATTTGAGCACATGTGCAGGAACCTATTCCTTCATTAGACAGTCCATGTCTTCTAGTGTGTCCTGTCTTTCTGCAGCACTCTGATGCCCGCTGATGCCTGAGGCGCAATGTTAAAGAGATTTCCCCCTCTTCATTCCTCCCTCTGTCCTCTCCCACCCTTTTACTCCTTATCAAACGTTCCTGTGTATAGGTGGGATGGTGATAATGTAGATAAGAGAATATTGCACTTTTTAGGTTTCTTTTGATCTTGATTTGTAATTGTGACTGTAACTATGTGGAAAAAAGATAAGAGTTAGACATGCTTTATTAGGAGAATTAAATCAAAAACACAGTATGAACTGGATAACAATCAAAACCAACATGCTAGATGTTTTTCACTGAGACACAAATCAAGTCAAATCATCTAAAAGGCGCTGCAACAAGGAAAGACAAATTACCACTTGGGGTAAAAGCCAGTGGTGTTGGGGGAGGGGTGGGGGTGATGATTATCTATTTTTCTAATCCATTGTTTGATGAATACAGGAGATGAAACAGATTTGTTGTAGCATGTCTAACACTGCGTGATGTTGTTTCACTCTGTAGAACCAGAGGCTAAACCATTGTGGAACTCAAAATATAACAGAGCCTGAGGTTTGAAACATTTCCTCAAGCGTGTACAGATGAAACTACACTTATATGAACAGCTCGAGCTACAAACCTGTGTGATAGACAATGTTAACTCATCTTTAATATGTCAGAAAACCTCATTATAGTTCAGAAGAAAATGTGACATTGATGTAAATTTCCAGATTTGAATCTTGGGCTTGATGTGATTTGAGCACACAGTATAATAGAACAAATTTCTTGCACAGTAATAAAACTGCAGAGCCATGCAAACGTCTGGCAGGGGGATAAAGGTGAAGGTGTGCCTTTTACTGGTAATGACAGATGATAATAATGGTGGGAGAAGCATGCTCACTGGATTAAACCTGACTTAAGGTCGTCATTACACTGAACAAGAGTGGCTTTTTCTGTCAAGCTCAGATACTGTTTGGTTTTGGTATGGCTTGTATTTTGGGTCTCTCTTACAATGATGTTACATAGGCCATATTTCAGATCTTATTTGTTACATAGGATAGCTAGAATGTAGAGAAGCACAGAGATAATTAAGGCTTAAGAATCACTTAGACTCTGCTGGATTTGAAAATGTTTTATATATTAGTACACTGGCTAGAGAGAGCTTTGGTTTAGACAGCTTTATATGAGAAAAGATTATCATCTTTAAGTGTTTACTTATATTTTGTTTCAGAAGCATAATTTGTACCTGATCTGCTCTAACTCCTTATGGTGTATATCCATTGCAGTTGAAATCTGATACTGATCCCTGATTTGTGTATTATTCTGTAGTCCTGTGACTGTTTATGCAGACTTGGGACCAGCTGTACTCCTTATGTTAATTTTCAAATATTAATCTGCCATTGAGCTTCATTTTGAATTAAACATCTCTTGAAATTCCATGTTAAGACCTTAAACGTGCCATCATAACTATCCAATAGTATGTTTATTTTGGGGTTTTTTTTTGTTGTTGTTAATCTTCTGTCTTTTTTTGCTTTCCATCATCACTTTTAACATGGAATTTCACTCCACTTTATGAACTGGAGATATTTCAGTCTTAAAATGTGCTGTTTCATGAGTGCGATGACTTACAAATCATTTTTGATGACCTCAGACACTGTAGCCACTCTCAACCAATAACGCACTGTCATCACAGTTCTGATAGTGTTTAAGGGTTATGATACAGATGCATTTTTTACAGTGTATGTATGATTTGCTGAAATAAAAGCTATATTGACCAATGTTTGCTTGACTGCATTGTCACGAGTGTTACTTTTACAACAGAATACATGATTCTTGTTTCTTCGTGATCGATTTTCTGTTTCTGTTCTTTACGTATGCTTACATTTAGGAATAGAAAAATATTGTGGCAGTCATTTTATGATGCATTTACATAACTGGGAAGTGAAAAAATCTAAGTCCCCAATCTGTTAGAAGGACAGCAGTTGCTGAGATGTGTGGTGAGTCCTTTTCCAACAATATGGCTCAACACCTGCAGTAAGTGGAAGAAGAGAGTAGTTATGTATGACATAAAACCAACCTAAAGGAATAGAAAGTGGACAGTGGTTAGGAGTGACAAACTCTGCATGTTTGTAGGCAATGAGCTGTGTGTGCACGAACATCATTGCATTATGTAGGGGAACAGGTGAATATTTTATGAGCCACTGTCACACCTGCACCATACATACATTTATTGAAAACACACAACGTATGGAAGCAAGGTGAAATAAATACATGGATAATTACATGAAAAGGCCCATTCATTAAGCTGGATAAGTTTGCTTTAGACTGTGAGAACCTTTTTTTAACATGCCCTGGACAAAGCGGGCCACAGGACCTATCATATAATATGTGTGTGTGTGTATTGGCAACCGGGCCTGTCAGTGGAACCAGATAGGGAAGTCACTGGGTAAATATCAAATGTTCATTTTCACACACTTTTCCTCTCCCAGTATGTGCTGACCATAGAAATGTGGCAAGATACCATCTTTGTGGCTCATTTCCACCTGGTGGAGCCTGTTACTGGAGACAGTCCAACAACAAATGATCTGCGAGTGTTCAAGGAGACAGAATGACTGAGAGCTAATGGGAAATGCCTCAAATTGCAGGAAGCTCTTTTGATGTTCGGAAATCAGGTTTCTTGGATAAGCGTTACTCTATGACGTACTTTCTTTTATTATGTTTTCATGCTGCAAGAAATGTGATTACAATCTGAGTTATCAGACGTTATATAATGATATTAACATTGCATAGGAATATTAGAAACACCCAAGTTTAATGTGTAAGTATTTTTCTCTTTAACAACTGAGCAAGTTTCACCATCATATGCCAAATTGACCTGCTGCTAAATTGTTCATACACACATGCTTAAGATGGATGGACGGACGGACGGACGGACATCCATCCATCCATCCATCCATCCATCCATCCATCCATCCTTACATTCTTCGATCCTTACATCCATCAATTATATGGGATGGATCCATTCAGGGTCTGTTTTTTTGGACTAATAAGAGAATTAAACATATGCTTTTCTGATTCAACACTTGTTGGAGTACTAAATATAAGGATTTTTGAAAAGGCCTGAGCTTAGCTTCCAAGACAAGCTGCTGAGGAGGCAGTATAGGCTCACCTTAATGGTCAAGTCTTTCTTGGTCAATACATTCTTGGACACACACATACACTTAAGGGGCTCATGTTACTGTGGATGAGTCAGCACAGCAATACACATGCATAGCGGTGTGAGACAGGATAGGTTTAGTGTTTGTATTTACCAGTTTAATCAGAGCTTTAGAGCTTTTGTCAAGAAGCAAATGATTATTTCAAACAATACCTGTAATGAACACACTATATGATTAAATGCAGTCTCCATCTTGCAAATAAATAAATAAAACCCACCATTACCTCTGTTAAGATGAATGCTTTAAAAGATCAAAAGGCACCTAAAATATACATGTACAGCTATTCTGATATGCCACAATATATATATCAACAAACATTTTATGTCGCCAGGAAAAAAAATCTGCTAAGTGCACTACTTGTCCCTGTAGTTTTATTCCAAACATGGAAGTATGTTAAAGAGTTTTTTGTGGATTTAACATATAAGAAATTGAAAGATGATTGATAGAAGTTTTCTTGCTTTTTACTACATTAACTGGCTTCAGCACCATAACCGATACAACATATAAAAGAACAATCCAATTCATGTTGTCAATCTTGCTGATTCTTTCCTGAAACGACCTGTCGTCAAAAACAATGTTTTCCTATCTTTCAGTCCAATGACATAGGGCTTCCAGGAATGGTAAGTGTACTGGAAGTGTCACTCCCTACCAGTCATCAAGCTGTTTTCCTCTGGATTCCTGTGCTTTATGGAGGTGGACAGCAGTGTGCAGAGAGAGCTTTCCCATCAATAACCTAACTGCTTAGTGGCTTGATTCTTGTCTGGTTAATGCTGGACTGGAGAGAAAATGGAGAGGATGTAATGTATGCATTAGAAGATTGCAGATACGTTCCAGGAGAGTCAGATTTATAGCAGGCCAGCCTACCTCTATGGAGAATACAGTAAACATTTCCAAATACAAGCTATAATAACTAATAGTCCAAAATTATATACTGTATGCCCCAATATAGTGTTTTTCAATGTGTGAGAAACATCGAGAACGACTTTGGTTGAAATCTCTCTGTGTGCTGTATTGTCGTTGTCATATATTAAACAAAGTAAAAGCAGTGTTGCTGGCCTTTTTTCTCTTTTTACGGTTATTCTGTGTCTGAACACCTCCACACCTTTTCTTTTCTTGAGAGTGTGCGTTGTTCCTTTTTCATTATTTAACATTTTTAATATGCACAAGGAAATAATTTTATTGGGATACTAATAAAAATCAAGGTACTGACACTGCAGAGTGCAGATATAGTCAGTATATATCTGTATCACAGTCCAAATATATTTAGTCAACAAATTTTAATTGAACTTTTTCATCCGGTTTCCAACTAATTCATTTTGGCTTCATCTTTTTGAAATCAAGCACAAATTAGGTCATGAAATACGTAAATAACATCAAAAAAGGTGATGTGAATTCAAACTGGCAAAGTAATTTATTTTTCTGATGTAGATCCAGAGAAGTCTAAACATATTATTCCTCCTGTGACTTATAAGGTCATTTTGTTCTCATTAT